>SNQJ01S0194593.1:0-17776 GCA_010110895.2 Picea sitchensis | reverse complement strand
AGGGACGTCTCCCTTGGACTTGCCCTCCTAAATAGAAAGAGCCCCCCATCGAGGTGACAGTGGGTGGGGAAGCTCCTGTTACGCCGGTTTCAAGCCCTGACTCAAGCCCTTGGAACTATCCTACAAACCGTGCAATAACAAGTAGTAAGAGATGGAATAGGGATTTGTGAACAACACAATTATAAGAACTAAATCTAGGATTCAATATGTTCACATTTATACAAAATTATAAATGACATGTTGTTGATCTTATTCAAAATATTGAAGATTGGACAACTAAAGTGCTAATCTGTGGATATTAGAAAACACATACCTGATTCAACCCATCCAAATTTAAACATGTGGAATCAAGTCCCGTATTTACTGGAGATTCATTTAACATATCTCCAAACTGCAATTAATGACAATAACAACTCAATTATTTTTATAGATACAATGATATGTATCAAGATATAGAATTAGAAGTAAACTATCCTAAAATGTGTCAAAATTTTACTAACTAGAACACTTACCAATATGTTGTGCAGTTCATTATTCTCAATGACCTCCTTCCAACCATCACGACAAAATTTTGCATACTCCTTAAGATCTTATACTGTGAATATTTTTTATTGTTTGAAAAATTCAAAATTTAAATAAATATATACTTACTTTGATGGAACTTTTAAGGACAATTCCAACAAAATAACTTCGTGCAACATCTATGAGTTATGGAATCACACTTGTGGTGTTGTCATTACCAACTTTGATGGCATTCCCTTATTTAGTGCAACGATCATGTCCTTCACCTATTCCATTACATCCTTTAGTTTTCTAATCATATAAATTTATATTCATCATTCTTTTTACATTGTCCTTGAAATAAGTGTCAATATAAGAAAGACATGGAAATTCTAAAAGAGTATGTTTCTAGATACTAATCACAATTAAGGAAAATTTTAAGGATCCATACTTATTTAAAAGTACATAAACCTTTGTAAATTTCAATAATCCTTAAAATACTAATTATAAAATATTTGGTGATATTTTTGTAAAATTATTTCAATTTATAAGTATTTGTATATTTTTTAGAAAATATTGATAAGCTATAGAGTAAAATAATTTTATCCCATATTAGAATTTGGGTGAATAAAAAAAGATAAAAAATTTACAAATTATGTTTTAGAAGAAAACAAGACAAATCATGAAGTTTAACCTCTAAAGTTTTCCCTTACTATAATCCAACCCTAGAAAGCTTGGATATAAACTATTATCATGGAAGCCAAATATTGAAAACAAAGATTGAAATTCATTATTATTAATGAATTAGATTTCATATTTAATAATTTAAATTTAATTAAATGCATTTAATTAATATAGTTTTAAAATAATAAAAATTATTAAATATAACTATTATAATTTTATTGAACAATTATTATAACTTTATCATTAAAATAGATGAACATTTAACATTTCAAAAGAGGAATTATTCAAATTGATTTGTTCATTCATTAAACAAATACAATATTTGCATACATTTTAATACAAAATAAACTAAATACATTACTTAATAAATTTCATATATTATAATAGTTGAATAATATAAATTAATAAAAAAATTGGAAAAAAATTAAATATTAATAAAATATAATAATTGTGATTTTAGTAAACAATCATATTATAATTTATTCTTATTACCTTTAAATAATAAAAATTAAAAAAATAACAATGTTATCACATCATTATTATTATTGAATAATTATATTATAATGTTATTATTACAATATCTGAAAAAAACACAATTATTCAAATCACAATCATTCCACTCATCATATTTAAGTATTTTTGATTCTAAACACATTTAATCAACATATTGTATCTTAACAAACAATTCACCTTGAAGAAGAGTTAAACATTATATGACATTAATGGTTAAAACTTTTTGCAATCATAATCCAAATTAAATGATTTCATAAAAATAAAGTTAAACATTATATGGCAACTGCAAATTTAAATGAATGATACATCTCAAATTTAATTTAAAAACAAAGAAATCATTAATAATGTTAATCATTAACATACTCATAATACATTTTATAAATCAAACAACAACAACTGCAACATTATATGAAAAATAAAATATACATGAGTGATATACATGTGAAACATGCATCTCAACAAAATCTACTATAAACATGTCATATATACATCTCAAGTCAAATATAAAATGATCAATATACATGTCAATCAATACCACTACTAGATAGGTCCACCACCAGAGCTAGATGCATCAGTGTCTCTGCTACCATATGTAGAGGGTATATCAATACCTATGATAAAAAGGAATGATTGAAATACACTATCAAATGTGTTTCCATAAATATCAATCTATGCAATAGTACTCGATGTGAACACAGTTTCCAAAGCATCAAAAGCTTCTCACATTTAGAGGAGGAGGAGGAGGAGGAGGAGGAGTATTGGTGGATTATGAAACACGTGGAAGAGAAGTACAAGTATCGATGGATGGTGACACAAGTGGAGGAGGAGGAGGAGAAGGAGGATCGGTGGATGGTGAAATATGTGGAGGAGAAGCTGGAGGATCGGTGGATGGTGCAGACACATGTGGAGGGGGAGAGGGAGGGGGAGGATCAGATGTGGATGGTGCAGACACATGTGGAGGGGAAGGAACATGAGGATTGGTGGATGGTTTTAACACATGGGGAGGGGGAGCGGGAGGGGGAGGATGCAGAAACATGTGGAGGGGAAGTAGGAGGATCAATGGATGGTGCAGACACATGTGGAGAATAAGAAAAATCAGGAGAAGGAGGACCATGTGGTGGAGTAGAGGATGCGGATTGATCTAGTGATGAGGTTGATGGAGTAGAAGCATGAGAAACATGAATATGATCCCTCAATCTCTTGATGAGGTTGATGACACCAAAAATATGATGCATCAGTGATGTCATGTCATGAGACAGATTCGTCCATATTGTAGTCAACTCTGGTATCTATAATATGTCTCGAATTAGTGCATGTACCACTCCATGACTAACCATAACACCACATAGGTGATCTACCACATATATTTAAAATATCTGATCTGGAATGTGTACTGTAGGTTGTTCATTTTCCTCCTCTATATCCTCATTCTATTGGGGAGACTCATCCCCAACATATGTGCCAATATCTACAAAAAAATAGATAATAATGATAAGATGAATGAAACAAAATGTTACAATAAATTACATGTGCATTAAATAAGACATAAAAATATGCAACTAGATTTATCAAAACATAATGATAATATTACCTCTCTGATATGGTGGCTCGACTGTTGTAAATAGGATATTTGGACATCCTTTCCAATCCATCCCCACGTATGGGTATCATACAACATCCGAGATGGGATTGATTTCTCCAACCAAAAAATCACATACCTCCCACCGAACAGAGTACACATCTAGTCCGATGGGATCCTCTTGGTAAAAAATTCCCCCACATGCACATACACACATCAGACATAAATGACCTAAGAGGAAATCAAGGTACTCCTAGTTGAGTGGCATGAACCCTCACAAAAAATAATGTAAATAAATTGATAGTAATGGGAAGAATATCCTCCTATATAAAATGACATGACAACGATCCAATGCAAAATAAAATTGTCTCAAAAACATATATGTCCACCTAATCAATCATGGCCTATACATTAAAATATCTACATAATACATCAAAGGGAAAATAATGCATTTCCCATCAGAGGTAAAGTGTGACATTGTTGTGATAATAAAACACATGAACTTAACCTCATCTCTATGAAATGAACTCATGTTCATCTAACCACCAAGAACCTAGAATCACGAAGTGGAAAGAATGTTTGAACTGACATATCTATGCATATATGCCACCTGGGTCTCTTCTGCAACACCAAGAGGTAGATCAGGGAACTGGGGAAAAACCTTCCCTCTCCTAGACAACCTAGTGACAAAATAAACATCCTCTTTCATAGGATGATACCACTGATCATGAATGACTTTGAATGCCTGTCGACCATGATCCCAATGATAAATAAAATGTTGTAACAATGGAGATATCCCCCTAAGGGATGTACCCTCCTCATAAACTTAAGGAGGAAAACATCCCTCAAAATTACATGTGTCTGTTGTGTAATAGGGTGAATGGACAACTCACTCTCCCTCTCTTGGGCCTCCCACTTATGTACAAAGTTGTATGTTTCGATGTGCTACTATTGTTTCTCCTCCTCTTGTCATTATTGTATCTAATTCACACACACACACACACCCATATATATATAATGAATTGAAATTATAAAACACAGACATATATAAATAAATTTTATTTAACAAAAACTAAATTAATTATGTTTGAAAAAAATGTAGAAAAGTAATCGGTGCACCTAAAAGACTCACTATGCACCATTATCGGTGCTCTACATCAGACAAACAACACTGTCTAGTGGTGTTGTTATCACGCACTGGTTCTCCACATTTATTGTTGCATCGACATCTATTTAGCGGTGCATCTCATAAGACACATTACACTGCTAAATTGTGAAATATTTGTCCCAGTGCCATGCTATTTATAACACCAATGCATTTTTGGATGTAGGGGCACTACTAGGTTAAATTGTTTTATTGCAAATTAATCGGTGTGATCTGTTAATACTAACAAACTGATGCTACCCTGTTATTGAAGAACCACCAAATTCTTTAGCGATGCATTGTATTGTATAGAGAACCGAAAATGAGGCATCCAAATAGATGCCGCGATATGCCATGTCGTTGAATATTTTCTCGGTGTGGTTTCTTTAACAACACCAGTGCATTTTCTTAACATCGACGCACTGCTATGCTAAATTTTTTGTTCTGCTAAATTAGTGGTGTGCTTGAGTCAAATGAACACACCAATGCTCCCATGTCCCCAAAGCACCCGCATGTTGTTTAGTGGTTCATTGTCTTATATAACACACTAGTTATGGAGGGTCACTAAAGACACGCTACTATGTATTTTTTAAAAGTTATCACAGTTCTTTTCTTCGAGAGACATTGATGCATATTGTTATAGTTTATGCATTGAGGGACCACATATATTGGCACACCAACACGTATTTAATAGTGTGCCCCATAAGATACATTTCACTGTTAGATTGTAAAATATTCATCCCAATATTTTTCTCTTTACAACACTGGTGTATTTGTTGGACCTAGGAGCACCGCTAGGTAAAATTGTTTTATTACAAATTAAGTGGTGTGATGTGTTAATATCAATGCACCGATGCTACCATATTATTGGAGAATTGATATTTTGTTCTATGGTGCATTTTTCTATATAGAGCATCGATAATAGGGCATGTAATGATATTCCCCGCTATTCCAAGTTGTACAATATTTTTCCTGGTGAGATTATTTTAACAGTACTGGTGCATTTGGTTAAAAAGGACTCACCGCTATGCTAAATTTTACGGGTTTCAAACCTAGCAGTGTGATTAGTTAAATTGAACGCAACAATGCTCCAATGACACCAGAGCATCGACATGTTGGTTAGCGGTGTGTTGTCTTTTGTAATGCACCAGTAACATGTTGTCACAAAAGATGCATCGTTATATTTATTTATTTAAATTAATTGTGGTAATTTTATTTAAACGACATCGGGGTGGTGGTGCTTACTGTGCATTTACACACAAGACACATTGCTTTGGGGAAATATGAAGTGTTTAGGCATACCGCGTGGAAATGGAATAAAATATGAAAAAAATGTTAAATTTCAAGCCAAATTCAAAATTGGATCTGATGAAAATGAAAATAAGAAGGTCATAAAAAATTTACCTGGAATCTTATGTCTTGAGGAGGCATGGTTCCACCATTGAGAAGAAATTAAAATTCATGGTAATTTCCAAAATTCAAAAATTTGTGGAATCTACTAGTGGAGCTATCAAACTTGTTGTAGAGCATCACAAATGTAACGTAACCAACCTCCAACTAAGAAACATTATAGGAGAAATACAAATTAAAACATAAAATTTATGCTTATTAATTTTCTATAGCTTACCAGCTACAAATCACACACAAATTTAACCATGTTGACTAATACCACAGTTCTAAATGCATCTAACAACATATATTAAAACATGAATGCAATTTCTCAAGCAAACAACAAACACACAACATTCATATAAACCATTTCCACAGTGGAATATCATAATAAACATAACATAGAACTTATATGTTAATAAATAACCAATTGGATGGATATGAAGGATGAACCTCCTAGCTATAGGCATTGTTGTTCATTTTCTCTCAACAACAAGCCACCCCCGAGTTGAGGCTATGAGTCCACAAGGAGATCTGACCCTTTGGCTATCCACTCTCTACACGCAAAAACCCCAAAACCCTGGTTCCCTTCTATTCCCCATAGCCTACACAACCCAAGGAATGGGATCCCCCTTCACTACACATAGTCCATCAGGCGTTCCCACTTCCCTCCAATGCTCCAGTGCATTTGATTTATCAAGACTCCTCCTAGCTACTCCAGGAGTGCTCACGATATCCCTCACAAGGCTCTCAATTCATTTTCTGAATATAAAAATGATTCATGGGCTTACAATTCGATTTACAAGCACACAAGCCTCTTTATCAACATAAAACATAGCCCAACAATGACTGCCTTTAATCTCAACATGGATGGTTTTCTTCCCAACACTCATCTCCTCTCTTGTTGTCCAAAATCTATAAGTAAAAACTGCTTTCCATGCAAAAATGTGGTTGTCCAAAAAAATCCCTCTTGGCCATACAAATTTGCTCTCATTGTTTTCTTTCTTGACTTGACTTAAACTCTTCCCCAATATGATTATACTCATGCCCATGGTCTCAATAACTCTGGGATGTGACTCATTGTTCTTTAGCTCACTGTTATTTTCTGACACACCCTCATGATTCTAGCCACCATGTCATATACATTATGGAGTTCCCTCCCCCTTTCCATCCTCATCCTCTAGGATCAAGCACCCTATTCATTGCTACACAATCCCTCGAGAAATCCATCATTTTCCAAGGTGTTCTTGCACAAGGGAAGCACCAAATCACTACCATATTTTTCTCTAAAAATTTGTAACTTGTGGTAATCAGAGAGTTCCAATGTCATAGCAATGTCCTTATTTATGATATTTTTAGCTTTAATAGCCATCACCTCATCTGTATCATACACATACAGTCATCATGAGATATCGTCATTACAATTTTACATATTAATTTCCAATTTTGTTTCACATAGGAAACCAAGTTTTTCCAAGAGAGAGATTTCTTCTCAAGACGTTTGGCTCTTGCAATAGTAGGAAAAAGTATTCCTTATGGGCTTACACCACTGCCATATCAAATACCATTTTTTCTACATTTTTTCTCAACTTTCATTCATCCAAACAATTGTTAGCATATTATAACTATTTGTAATTATTAATTTCTCAAATATGTTCTATACATAATTTTTGTTTTCCTAGGAATAAGTTTTTTTCTCATTGTGTTTGGCTCTTGCAGCTGTATATATCAGTCTTCTTCATGGGATTACATCATTGTCATATCTAAGACCAACCTTCCTACAACTTTTCTCAACTTCCATTCATCCAAACAATTGTTAGTATCCATGCACATTATCATTTCATTGCAAGAATTACAATCAGTTTATCAAGTGATTTCATAATTATATTATTCTAAAACTCAATCACTTCCAACTATTATTCATATTAAATGGAATGACACCACCATTCCTTGTAAATGCATTATCTAGCATACCAAGATTTTCATTATTTTACCAATGAAAAAACCAATGTGTCAATATTCATGGCCACATTTACGCAATGCATTCTTGCATTGACTTTGGAATACCACATATTAATGTCATGTATTCCACCATGTGATTTGGAAAGGTCTATCCATCACCTTAACATATTATGCAATCCATTTCATACCCAACTGCATCATGGCCTCACACATGTCCATATCCAATGGCATTCATCGCTACAACATGAGTAATTTCTCCTTACTTGACTTGGTCATGATATCATAACCATCATAACACAATATGCAATTAAATTTGTTATAAATGCATTCAAGCATTACATATCATGGGTGTATTAAAATCCTTCTTCCTTCTCTCATTAATTCAAGTATTGAAATTTAACTAAGGGAGTTCTTACCTCAATTCCCTTTATCATTTTATGCAACCAAATGCATACTTGCATTGTTGTTACCAAGTTACTTGAAGCCACCTGGTCATTTGATATTTTGCAGAAGCTCACTGACTCCCTTCACCAACTCACTTGCTCATCATTCTTACCATCCTCTTTAGTCTTCTTTTGGATGGATTTCAAATGAAACAACATTATCCTCAACCATTCTATAACATTTTTCCTAAATACACAATACATCATTAGTCTTATTCAAATACCACAACATTATTAATATATATATATAAAAGAAGACTACTCTTGGTCTATACTAATGCAATATACATGTTCAAGCATGCACACATGAACCAATGCAAATCAATATGCATTAAGCATTCAATATTTCATGCCTATTACATGTACATGCAGTCTATCTTTATTGTATGCATCACACATCAATTTAATCATGGACTCCAATGTATATTTATTTCAGACTTAATTAATTATTTATTTTTGTTGTTGTAGATGGTTGTCCCTAAATTCATGTAGAGACTTGTTTCCCAATGCACTACGTTTTTTTTAAACTATGCACCACTGGTATTTATTCTAAACCTTCCATTCAAGCCCCACTTGGCCATCCTGCATCTCCAACCACTAGATCCACTATTGCTATCATCTCACAACTCCTTCTTTTATGTAGATAATTCAATCCCAAAATTTTGGATAAAATTCTCAATATTCATAGTGTTCTAACATGCACTACTCCAATTGAACATTAACATTGTAATCTAATTAACCACCCCCCATCTCCTTGACCAAACCAGTTTTGAAATACCACTCTCATTAATTGGCATTTCAACATTATGAAATGTTTGTTTATGCCATCTTTACTAGTATCTTTTGTTATCCATGTATTTTCTAAATTTTTAAATAACACTGTTTAGCTCATTGAGTGTTTCACTATGAAGCACCAATTGGCCACTCAAGGCCACTATGATCCAAATGGAATGCTACACATCCTCCATTTGTGATTGTACCCTATTTTTGTTGCTCACTCTGATAATAGAGGAAAGATTCTTCCTTTGGTAATTTTAGATAAAATTCATTGGATTATATCTAAAAATATCGTCTTGTTTCATTCCTATACTTGCACATAGATATGAATCATTCACTTCATGAGTCACACCTCTTCTCATGACATCGTTATTTCCTTCTCTTGCAATAAGATTTGTAGCCTTCACTATATCTCAACCTTCAAGGCTATGGAGTCCTCCTTAACTTCTTGTGCATGCAATGACATTCCTCACCTATTGGCTTCATTCTTTATGTGATAACCTCTATTGATTCTCCTTTTAAAATGATTGAGACTCTATAGCAATTAAATACTAATATTCATCTGCTCTTCCTTAGACCTTTTTCAACCTTGCATCACCTACTCTGCACTTCCCTTTGCAATTATTTGATTCTTAAACCAATTGCACAAGATTGACCCGCTTCCTTGTCCAATGCACCCTGGGATAAACCCACAAAATCCTAATTCATGTAATATTAACCTCTTTTTAGAAATCTCTTCACACAACACGCTGTTGGAGTGCTCCTCTGCTTATTATCAATGCCTTGTTAATAAATTTTGCTCCTTTGTTTTACTTTGATAAGATATTACAATTCAAATTTGCCTCTATACTCATGCATAGGCACTATCATGAGTTTCAATAAATTTCCTTACCTGGCAATCCCATCTATCACTTAGCTCTATTAGTTGTAAATGTTTCTCCCATTTTGACATTAATTGGAAAAATCCTTAAATCAAGTAGTTACATGGATTTGTGGAATTACAATTCCACTTTTTCTTCAAAATTTATGGAGAAACCCAATGTTCTCCTGGAGGAATTATACCCTCTATCATGTTTTCCCTCATATTATCTTTCCAATGAGCATACTCATGCTTCAAGATTATTTATGAGCCAAAAGTTATGGCCTCTTGAAATTCCATTCTACTCAATGGTGTCCTTCAAGTTCACCAAAAATCTTCCTTCTAATTCCTTGAAGAAACTTTGTCTCAAGAATAAAATATGAATGGATCTTTATATTCTACTATCCAATATATTTCCCATGACTAATTCCTTTATCAATTCTGATCAACGAGTAGACAGTTATAGTCAATTGAATAATGTCAATTACCCCTTTTGTGCACTTTCTCCCAAGCATAAAGTAATCTCAAACACCAACTTTGGCCACCTTTAGAGGTAATTTTGTTAGGAACCGAGGAAAAGTTTCTACATGGCATAGATAATAATACTAAAATTGAATTCACAACAACTCTCATATTGTCAAACTGATGCTCTAGTAAAAAAACTACAACAATATGGAAATGACAATTTTTCCCCTTTGGGATTTCTCTTGGCTTAGCAATTTTAGTCTTGTTCATGCATCCCTACATCAATTCCCTTGGTATTTTGATAGAATATCAATTGGTTATACCCATTACTAACTTGTGAGAGATATATCATAATTTCACCCTTAATCGAGCTCCGGTCTAGTAGTTATATCCTGCAGAAGTTTTGATTGTTTTACACTTTTGACCCTGTATGCTACATGTGTCTTCTTTCTCTTCCTGCACATTTTTACTTACCTAGATTACAAATATGGCTCCATGGATGTATTCTGTGGTTCAATATATTTCCATAAACTACTTAGGTTCTCGAAACGAACTTCGAATCTAGGCGTTATGCCCTTCAGAAGTAAACTGGTGTTGAAAATTTACCTTAATCGTTCCAACGATAACTTTCTCATACGAGATATATTTTGCGAACAATTTATCTCATTGGAAATATCTCCTAAAGATAATTTATTTATTCTATGGAGACTCTATTTGGTTCCTACGACACTTACAGTCTCGAAAATTAGAACAAATAAAAACATTTTTTAGGGCCTTAAAACAACTTTGCAAGTTAATGACTTCAAAAACCCAAAACAATTCATAGAAATTTGACTTTTTTTATTGTTTTAGTAGTCCTTTAATCTGATTCGTTGATCTCAAATATGAAGAAATATGGAACATTGATATATTGTACATGGATTATCAACAATCATATATTTCTTATTATAAATTAGCAAACTTACCCACTAATCTCCTCGAAAAAACTGTAACAATGAATTTTTCAAAATTTGCACTAGTTCTTGGCCCTTACAAGCCCGATGTTTGAACCAGAAGCTATGATACCATAATTTAATGTACCCAACCTCCAGTTGAGCAAAATTACAAGCATAATACACATTGAAATAGAATATTTATGATTATTAATTTCTTATAGCTTACCAACTACAAATCACACACAAATTTAGCCATGTTGACAGATACCACAATTCTAAATGCATCTAACAACATATATTAAAACACGAATGCAACTTATGAAGAAAACAAAAAACACACAACATTCATATAAACCATTTACACAACAAAATATCATAATAAACACAACAAATAACTTATCTGTTAATAGATAACCAAACGATTGCACACAAAGGATGAACCTCTCAGCCATAGGAATTGTTGCTCATTCTCTATCAACAAAAATCCACCCCTGAGTTGAGGCTATGAGTCCACAAGGATATTTGTCCCTCTGGCTATCCACTCTCCACACACAACATCACAAAAACCCAGGTTCCTCTCTATTCCCTAAAACCTACACAACCCAAGGAATGTGATCCCCCTTCGCTACACATAGTCCCTCGAGCCTTCCCACTTCCCTCCAAGGTTCCATTACATCTGATTTATCAAGAATCCTCCCAGCTTCTCCAAGAACGCTCACAACATCCCTCACGAGGCTCTTGAGTCATTTTCTCAACATAAAAGGCTTCATAGGCTTACAAATTGATTAGCAGGCACACATGCTTATTTATCAACATAAAACATAGCCCAACAATGGATTTATTCAAGCCCAATATGGTGGGTTCTCTTTCCCACGCTCATCTCCTCTCTGACTATCCAAAATTTGCAAGTAAAAACTACTCTCCATGCAAAAATGTGACTGTCCAAAAACTACCCCCTTGGCCAAACAAATTTCCTCTCCTTGTTTGCTTTATTGACTCGACTTACACTCTTCCCCAAGATTATTGTACTCATTCCCATGCTCTCAATAAATCTGGGATGTGACTCCTCACACACACCCTCTTACATGAATTCAATGATTGTCTTTAGGAACACTCAATCAACAAGCATAACGTTATGCACAATAATAACATAATTCAAGAATGTAGGTTGGCTTAATACCCATGAATAAATCCCCCTTGAACCCCTCTCTCTTGTGGAATCATAACCCCACATCATTCTTCATCCTTCTCATATCGCAACCAACAATTACTATTTGATTAATTATTTTAATGTAGATAATATACCATTTGGTCCTTGGCCATAATAAACCAATACAGGCTCTTCGCCCCAACACATCGACTCACCATCCTAAATCAAATTTATACAATTACATTCTAATTCATGGGGATTAAAACTAGGGATGTTACAATAAACAGGGTATCCTTGGATGGAGAGTGAGCAACAATGCTTTCTTGAGAGTTTGGACGCACATGATGAAGAGTAATAATGAAAATTGGTTTGGTAATTTTTGTATTTATTTACCCTATCATGGTGCACCTGACGCCAAGAATACGCATTGGGTTGTAATGTTCAAAGACACTAGGGGTTGAGTGAAAGCTAATGATGGTCTCTCATGACGTGTTAGTGCCAATGCAAACCTAGAAAAAAAAATATGTTAACTTGGAGGGATTATTCAAGGTACTATTACAATGAATTTGAATATGGTGTAAGAAGTTGAAACATAGGAAATCGAATTAGCTTTCTGAATATACAACTTTATTCATATAAATTGTGAATAACTATGTCAAATTTGATTTTTTCTAACAATGGTATCTTATTTTTCCAACAAAATATATGGGATGTGTTTTTGTCCATGCATGTGTTGTTATCTTTTTAGCTTGGGAGGTACTCCACATGTTTTCTCTTGTATGCGGATGTTACCTTATGTTGACACTACTAGGCACTTAACTTTGTAATGGGTTTTTATAAAGCTGTTATAAAGTGGTTATTTTATTAAAGTGACTTTTTAATGAAGTGTACCTTCTAATATTAAAGTGACTTTATTTCATAAAGTGCACTTATGTAATAAAGTGAAATGTACTTTAATATTTAAGTGATTTATTTTGGAGGGAATGAATCATGACCCTTGATATTGTAAAGAAAAGATTAGATCTTGGCCTTTGGATTTAGGGTTGGGGAACGTGAAAAGACACTTGGGAGGTAAATGGTCATATTTAGATTTTATAAAAGAATGCATTGGGTAGTGTGCAAGACAAGAGAAGAAGAGTGTGAGAGAGATTTCTGAGGAGAGTTTGGAGAGGAAAGTGAGAAGCAATTTGGCACATTTCCCAAGAGATCTAGGGCACAAATCCCAAGGAGGAATTTTCTGTTTTGAGTGCTTCTATTATATTTGTTGGGATAGGTTGTATTGTACGAATCCGTACAATGTGTACAACAACAAACTTTGGAATGAAAATCGAGGTAAGAGAAGGCATGATTTTCAAGGCAGCTTTTGCAGAGTTTTATGAAGGAGGTCAGTCATTCATAAGGCAAGGTATAACTGCCTGTTTTGGGAACATTTTTTCGAGGTACCATTTTCATCAAATTTGTACAGATGTACAGACTGTGGCATGGATTTCAAGGTAGTTTTGTGGTGGGACAATTTTTTGTTGTAAGTTGTCTCTCTTGGATGGAAAATGTATTGTAGCTGCTGATAAATATTTCCTAAAGCTAATAGAATATCTCTCTCTCTTTGGGTTTCCCTACATTGGGGTTTTCCCTAGAATTTGCCTAAACTTTTGAGTTATTCATGGTTGATTGGATGTTGTTCATTGTGTTTATTCCACTGCATAATTACTTATCAATGTGTATTTCTTCTTATGGTAATTTATGAATGTGGGTTTTAGACATTTCAGAGTTCATGCAAGATAGTTATCTCTAGGTTGCTAAGTGTATGACATAATATTAGCTTGTTGATTTTGTCATTAAATTTTCACATGGTATCAGAGCTTGGGCTCTAAGTGACAGTGAGCAGTGATATTTTTGGGCAAGTTTGAAGGAGGAAAATTTGTGTTTGTTTTCCTTGAGTTGTGACATGGAATATGGTTTCATGCATTATATTTAAGGATTGGTTGGATTACATTTCCAACTATTTGTAGTGGAAGGTCTAGATGTCAGCTATTCTCAAGGAGAACAAGATTTGGAACTATGTCAGTTTTGTTGTTGTTGTTCCCATAGTAGATCCTATTTCTTTGGATTTGCATGAGGTCAAGGAGGCCAAAGCTCAGAGGATTATTCTATATGGGGTTAAGGATCACCTTATCCCACACTTGGCTGAGAAGAAGATAGCCCAAGAGATGTGGGATGCACTTAAGAACTTATTTGAGGCGAAGAGTGAAAACTGGAAGATGGCCTTGAAGGATAAGCTGCATGATACCAAGATGGGTAAGGAGGAGAGCATGTCTTCTTATCTTACCTGGGTAGCTCAAGTGAAATATGAGTTGGATGCAGTTGGAGAGGTCATATCAGATTCAGAGTTGGTGAGGATAGCCTTGAAAGTCTTCACCAAGGAATGAGAAGTCTCTATGAAGTGTGTGGTGGGTCGTGAGCATATTATATATTGGAGAATACTATGGGATGATTTCACTTGGGAGGAGATCAAGGAAGGATCTCAGAGCAGTGGACATAATACAAATGGAGTTGATGAGAATGTTGCTCTTGCTACAAAGAGCAAGAAGAAATGAAGTTCTGGAAGGGACATTAGTAAAGTCAGATGTTACTATTGTAACCAGTTGGGGCACCTTTCTTCTCATTGTATTGAGAGGAAGAAGAAGAGGAAGGAACTAGAGGGGCCTGAGACAACTGCTAC
Source organism: Picea sitchensis (assembly GCA_010110895.2). NCBI lineage: Eukaryota > Viridiplantae > Streptophyta > Pinopsida > Pinales > Pinaceae > Picea > Picea sitchensis. Next base: position 2,656 of record SNQJ01S0194593.1, on the reverse strand, counting down.
AACAACCATGGAGGACTTTGCTTCCAAGTATGACAGGGAATTTTATTTGGTTACTCTAGTTTCCAGTGTCGGTAGTGGAATATTTGGGGGTGATATCAGATGGATTGTGGATAGTGGATCCTCTTGCCAAATGATGGGAATCTGGCGAGTATTCCTAATTATCACAGAGATAGGTCCTGACCGACAGGTGGTAAATGAAGGTGGTATGGCGTGAGATTTACGTAGATTTGGAAGGGTTAGATTTTGAATCGAGTATGGAGGATTCCTGGAGCTTGATGAAGTTCAATTTGTTCTATGATTGAGGGTTAACTTGCTCTCAGTATCAGCCTTGGAGGATGTAGGATATTGTACATTTTTCAAGAGGGAACATGTCTTTATCTACAGGGAGGGAGTGAACCCAGTGGAACTGCAGCTGATCGATGATCGAGTGGACAGGTTGTATATGTTGCGAGGACAACCTTCAGGGTATGATTCAATGTCAGATGAGAAGCATGAGGAGGCTCTTGAGACTGTGGTGGTACCAAGGATTCAGTCTTGCATTCCGAGAGAAAAAAATGATTCTCTTCTAAGCACTGGCAGGAGGCTCAGCAAGTGTGGTCAAACCAATGCTCAGGGTGGAGTGGATTCTCCAAGGAGCTTAGGGTTATGGGTCACTGTCAGGAGAATATATTCTAGTTCAATTTCTGTGCAGGTGTTGAGGATGGCTCCAGGTTCAGAGGGAGATCCTACTGAGCGCAATGTGATGGGACCAGATGATGGAGATGGCAGTGAGTACTTCCCTCACTAAGAGGGAGTGTTATCCTTTTAGCTCAGGAGGTACTCCACATGTTTTGTCTTGTATGCATATGTTACCTTATGTTGACACTACTAGGCACTTAACTTTCTAATGGGTTTTCATAAAGTTGTTATAAAGTGGTTGTTTTATTAAAGTGACTTTTTAATGAAGTGTACCTTCTAATATTAAAGTGACTTTATTTCATAAAGTGCACTTATGTAATAAAGTGAAATGTACTTTAATATTTTAAGTGATTTATTTTGGAGGGAATGAATCATGGCCCTTGATCTTGTAAAGGCAAGATTATATCTTGGCCTTTGGATTTAGGGTTGGGTAAGGTGAAAAGACACTTGGGAGGTAAAATGTCATCTTCATATTTATAAAAGAATGCACTGGGTAGTGTGCAAGGCAAGAGAAGAAGAGTGCGTGAGATATTTCCGAGGAGAGTTTGGAGAGGAAAGTGAGCAACAAGTTGGCACATTTCCCAAGAGAGATAGGGCACAAATCCCAAGGAGGCATTTTCTGTTTTGAGTGTTGTTGTTATATGTGATGGGATAAGACGTACTATACATATCCGTATAGGTCATACAACATCAAAATTTGGCAGGGAAATCGAGGCAAGATAAGGCATAGTTTTTGAGGCATATTTTGTAGAGTTTTCTGAAGGAGGTCGGTCATATAGAAGGCAAGGTACAACTGCCTGTTTTGGGCACATTTTTTGAGGTGCCATTTTTAGCAAATCCATATGGTTCTATGGACTGTGGCACAAATTTCAAGGAAGTTTTGTGGTGGGACATTTTTGTGTTGTAAGTTGTCTCTCTTGGCTAGAAAATGTATTGTAGTTTCTCATAATTATTTCCTAAAGCTAATAGAATCTCTCTCTCTTTGGGTTTCCCCACATTGGGGTTTTCCCTGGCATTTGCCTAAATTTCTAAGTTTTTCATGGTTGATTGAATGATGTTCATTGAGTTTATTCCGCTACATAATTACTTAGAAATGTGTATTTATGCTTATGGTAATTTCTGAATGTGGGTTTTAGACATTTTAGAGTTCATGCAAGACAATTAAATATAGGTTGCTAAGTGTATGACAAAATATTAGCTTGTTGATTTTGTCATTAAATTTCCACATGTGTTGAGTACCTTAACGATGGAATTTCGATCCAAAAACTTGTATACTTGTAGAGAACCCGTTTTTCTTGTGCCTTGTATTTTTTGGAAATTTATAATATTAATTTTATATATTTTTAAAAATGATCAAAGTCAACATATCCTTGAAATTATAATGTCTTTTGTTTGTGCAGGCTAAGAGGGTCTTAACATGATCAAAACAACTTTTATTTATTTTTAGATCATAGATATATTTCTACTCTAGTGCCGCATATAACTCATTCGAGAAATGGTTAAGATGACAAAAAGTTATAGCAGAAATAAGAGAGGTATGTATTCTAGGATTTTGATATATGTCAAGAGAAAAATAGTAAACATTATTAATTTAAAAAAATTGTATATTTGGAATCTACACAACCAACTATATTTGTGTCTTTAGTTTCTTCAATAATTGAATTGTGTAGACTATAGAAAAATAACGTCAAAAATAGAGATATGGAGAGGAATTCATAAAAATGGAGGTTTTATGTATTAGAAGACTGAACCACTAGGTTTTTCATCCTGAACCTAAATATGAGGCAACCAAATCAACAAACACATATGCTAGAGTTGTCACTCTCGCCCGAAAAAAATTGAAATTTAAATAACGCATGCACTTTAGGAACGCGCACATGTTCCTAAAACATGCACACATTATTAGCAACAGGGACACACACACATTCTTGTTAACACAAATCAATTCTCTCTCTCTCTCTCTCTCTCCCCCCCCCCC
>SNQJ01S0194592.1:5318-15540 GCA_010110895.2 Picea sitchensis | reverse complement strand
AAGGGAGCATATCTGGCAGCGACTATGGCGTCCATTCTATTTAGAGGGGGATTAGCACCAGCCATAGGAATATTATGTGGAGGAGAACTTGGAGGAGAAGGAGTTCGCGAAGGGGCTACTGGAAATGAGTCTCGAAGTGGAATGGGAAACAAAAGGGGATTCAAGAAGAAGGCTAACGGGTTTAAGTCAGCAGGTGCTCCTCTTTGTGCAGGGGTGGTAACAGTAACAAGAGGAGGATTGGTAAAGATAGGAGTGGGGAAGTCTTCTGTGGTCCTGGGTCTACGCCAAGGTACGGCTTCATAAGAGAGAGGAGTGACAAGGATTTCTCCCTCCAATCCCAGACCAGGAGGGGAAAACTCAGCAGGAACACTCCCAAAATTCAGGAAACGGGAAACCTCAGAAAGAGGGCTATTAAGAAACTGAGGAGGAGAAAATGGAGTTCCTACAGAAGGAGACGACGAATTACCTGGTTCGGCGGTGGAAGCTTCTTCTTCAGAGGCCTTTCCTTTTCTGAGAACCACCTCTGGATCAGTTTCAGGTGTAGCTAGAGGCAACTGTGGATGAGACCGCGTGTGTCTGCCTCTGAAAGCCACAATTACCACGGCAGGTTCATCACGGTGGAGTCGTCACAATGGAGTCGCCAGGTGCACAGTAGCAATCTTCAAAGGCTCTGATACCTGATGCACCTTTAGAATCAGAGGCTCAATGTCATTCAATCCCGGGGAAAATTTTCAACTTCGTCCCCGGCAACGACACCAGAAATGTTAGCATCAGAAGTCACTCCTGGATTGCTTGCAGGAGCAAAGCCCAACGCCCATCAGTTTTATGTCACAATTTGTTGAATGGGGTGATCGAATGGGTAAAGACTCAAGAAGATATAGCTTTAACTCAGGAAACCGGGCCAGGTATGTAGAAAGCAAGGGAGGTCTTGATCCAACTTTCGTCAGTGAAGGGATTAAAGGGTGGTAGATGGAAGACTTGTGAGAAGGGAGAGCAAGACTGCCTCGGGCGACAGGCCTTCGGAAGCTTGAGGGTGAAAAACTCAGAAGCCAAGATCCTCGTGGTCCAGAGCTTCAAGGAGCTGAGGGGTGACTCGACTGAGTCCTTCAATTCCAAGTCGTTCAACGCTAAGAAAATCACAGGAACCGATTAGAAACAATGCAACTGTTACAGTGATCCAACCTTCATCATCCTATAACAGCTACAACTCGGCTGGATCCTCCAATTTCGAGCTGCTCTAACATAGTAAACAAAGAGATGGAAAAGAGGCTGACATCCATAAAGTAAGAAATCTCAAATGCCTTATACATAAACCAGAGCGACCAACGCTTCATCAAAACTTTACAATCCGGAGCTTTGCTCAACCATCGATAGATTACAAAATACAAAGACTGAGTCTATATACTCAGGAAAATTCACTTAACATTGGCGTGCTCAGTCATCCAGAGCTTGGTGTCCCTTCAGCCAAATTCAGACGAGTATTCTCTGTCAGACGCCACCTTAACTGCGCGTGGCTCCTGCAAAGGGGGTAGCTGAGCCATTAAGTGCCGAGCTAGCGTGTGCAGACTTCTCTGTCTAGTCGAGGGCTTCGGCATGGCTTCTTTGGAAAAATCGGTACACAGGACCCCTTCGAGCAGACTGCTTGCCAGACCCTCCATACCTCACATTTAATGAATGAAAGGAGGCTTCAACCACCCGTTCTTGCCTTCATTTACTCCAAGCGAGAAACATGATTGAGATCGTATCCGATGGCGCCTGGAGATCGCGATGATCCCCTCTGTAACTGAACTCGGCGCCTTTGGCCCCTCTTGCACAGCTTCTTTTATTTCCCAAGTGAGCACGGGCGGTGACCCCATGCTTACTCTCAAAGGCGCTTTCGACGTTCGTGAATAGGAAGGAACTAATTATTGATTATCACGGTCGCGATGAGCGAAACGCCGAGATGGATAAATTTGGCGCCACGCGCCCTTCTCCGATCTGACAGTCCTGAACTTACTTGGCGATGCTGTGGGCCCGGGTCCTGGACACTCCCGGCACCTTGTGCATCGGAAAATGACGGAGCTGCTCTCTACGCCTTGAAATCGCGATGGGCAAAACGACGAGGAACCTAATCACGCGCCAGGTGTCTTCTGTGGATGGACGACTGAGATTTCTCCGCGATACCGCGGGCCTGACTCTGGGCGCTTTCGACGCTTCGGGGTTCGGGGTTTCAAGATGCAGAATGATATGTAACTTTCACCCTTCGAACTCACGACTACCGAAAAGCCGACATGACCAGATCACACGCCACGTATCCTTTGGATGGATGGTTGTTATCCTTTCCTTTATGCAATATGGGCGCTATCCATTGCGCTAACCTCGACGCAACTTCGCTAACTGCGATTTCCCGCCAACCGCTAATCTGCCCCTATGGATGGATCTGGACCGTTGAAAATATAATCCTACCCGCTTACCTGCCTGGAGGCCCAAAACGAAATTTTTCCGTGCTGCGCTAGGGCTTTTTTCGTGCCATTCGCAGATCTGAACGCTCTCGTGCCTCGGACGAGAAATGTTACTAACAAAACCAAAGGCTAAATCCTCCTGTAGAAACACTGAGCACACTTTCTTTGCCCCGGAATTATAGGATCGCATTGTAAATAGTTTAAACTATTGTTCCCTAACACACCCTTCCTAAAACTACAATCAACTACAACATATATAAATCTGAGAATGTTAAACCCTACATTCCTCGAATGGATTTGTTCTCTCGACAGATTGGAATTAACGGTCAATCCGTGGGATTTGAACTCGTAACCAAATCAAATAAACTGCTAAACAAGCATGATGTAGAATTTTTTGAAACACAGTCAAACATGATATGTTTTTCTTCTTAGAATTCGACCTCCAGTTTTAAAAATAGAAAAAAAACAAGGCAACTAAAAAGTAATTCATAAAAACCCACACAGATCACTTTACAACAAATGAATGAATAATTTCCTCAGGACTTTAGGATCTGATTTAAAACCCTAGGGCGGTTGAATTTTTTTTCAAAAGGCACGGGCCGCATTGTGGGCAAGGCACCAGACGGTCCCGGTTTCGAGTCTACCTGTAAAATTTTCGAGTTTAATGTTTGCCCAGGCCCTGTCAACATAAAACCCAGCATTGGAAGGGTCAAGGCGTATGTCCTGCGTGTAAAAATCGACGGCCTGTTCGAATTCATCTTCCTTGAAGGCCTCGATAGCTTGTCTCTCAAGATCCTCGGCCATTGCACTTATAGAAATTCGATACGGGGATTGCTCCGCGGTATCGAAAATGAATGAGAACCCAAGAGCAGAAGAAGAGAATAAAGCTTCCTGTTATGAGACTCCAACGTCCTGCCTCTGTTACTGTCGAGTAAGTTGCGTGTGAGTAGAGTAGAAGGATCGAGGCAGTTACCTGGCTTCAGTTCATGGGAACACGTCAGCGAATGTATAAGGATGAGGAGTTAAAAAGATGTCTTTCCTCATTAATTCAAGGTCTCGAAATATGCGAAGGCTGCAATAACACTATCAATTTATTGACCAATGAGGAGTTAAAAAAATACAATTTTTGTTGTATTAAAAAAAATAAAAATTTACTTGTTATGTTGAACATTAAAACTGATATAAATTTTTCAAGTCAACACAAAACTAATATGAAAATCAATGCTAACTCATTGCTATGTACTGCCACCTTCGGCAGTACAATAAAGGAAGAGAGACCGAGTACAGTGATATAATCTGTATTGCTTCCTATAAAAGTTACGTAGTCAGTTCTAAGGCCAACGTGCCCGTTTAAAGTACAAAGAATTGAAGTGCATGGACAACCAGCAATATTAATAATAATTAATTAATACTGGAATAATGGAAGGTTAATATGTTATTTATGGAGTAACTTGTTATATATGATCGTGTGATAATATTTTCCTCAGATCGGATTATAAAATGGAATTTCTATTTAATAAAATCAAAATATTTTAATTAAAAGAAAAAAAAAATACATTTAATTTAAATTTAAAAAATTAAAATAAATAATTTAATTTTTTAGTGTTAATTTAAATTAAAGAAATTAAAATAAATAATTCAATTTTTTTAATTTAATAAAATAAAATAATAATATAAACAACTAATAATCATTGTTGTTATCAAAATGAATTATATCATTTATTAAACAATTTAATTAATTTAAATATGAAAGTGATTATAATTTATAAAAAATATATATTATAATAAAATTTTACAATACAATTTTAGATAATTATATATATTTTTATATAATATCATAAAAATAAAAAATAATAATTCATTAATTTTTATGGTTTCATAATTAATTACTGGGTAAAATTTATCATATCTCTAATTAATCAATCCTTAAGATTTATCATAGCTCTATTTGTACTTTTTTAATAAAGAATGAGTATTTATCTATTGTTATCAAAATAATTATATCATTTATTAAATAATTTAATTTTGGAAGTGATTATAATTTATAAAAAATATATATTATAATAAAAACTTACAATACAATTTTAAATAATTATATTTATTTTTATATAATATTATAAAAATAAAAAAATAATAATTCTTTAATTTGTATGCTTTCATAATTAATTACTTTGTAAAATCTATCATATCTCTAATTAATCAATCCTTAAGATCTATCATAATTCTATTTGTACTTTTTTCAATAAAGAATGAGTACTAGCAATATGGAATTTATCTATTGTTATCAAAATGAATTATATCAAATTTTATAAGTGGTTATAATTTATAAAAAAATATATTATAATAAAAACTTACAATACAATTTTAGATAATTATATTCATTTTTATATAATATTATAAAAACAAAAAATAATTGTTTAAAAAATAATAATCCATTAATTTTTATGGTTTCTTACTTGATAAGATCTATCATATCTCTAATTAATCAATCCTTAAGATCTATTATAGCTCTATTTGTACTTTTTAATAAAGAATGAGTAAGAGCAATATGGAATTTGTCTCTTGTTATCAAAATGAATTATATCATTTATGGAATTTATCTATTGTTATCTAAATGAATTATATCATTTATTAAATAATTTAATTTTATAAGTGATTATAATTTATAAAAAATATATATTATAATAAAAACTTACAATACAATTTTAGATAATTATATTTATTTTTATATAATATTATAAAAATAAAAAATAATTATTTAAAAAATAATAATCCATTAATTTTTTATGATTTCTTACTTGATAAGATCTATTATATCTCTAATTAATTAATCCTTAAGATTTATTATAACTCTATGTGTACCTTTTTAATAAAGAATGAGTAAGAGCACTATGGAATTTATCTATTGTTATCAAAATGAATTATATCATTTATTAAACAATTTAATTATGGAAGTGATTATAATTTATAAAAAATATATATATTATAATAAAAACTTACAATACAATTTTAGATAATTATATTTATTTTTATAATATCATAAAAATAAAAAATAATTATTTAAAAAATAATAATTCATTAATTTTTAGGTTTCATAATTAATTATTAAATCTATTATATCTCTAATTAATCAATCTTTAAAATCTATCATAGCTCTATTTGTACCTTTTTAATAAAAAAATGAGTACTAACAATATGGAATTTATCTATAATTTAGAGAATGGGTACTAACAATATAGAATTTATTTATAAATAATTTAAAACATCTAGTACATTTTCCTTTTTTCTATTATTATTCTATCATATCTCTACATATACTTTTCAGTAAATAACTAATACTAAAAAATTGAAATTTATAAATTATTTAGATAAAAAATTTAGAATTTATAAAAAATTTAGACAATGGGTACTAACAATATGGAATGATAATTTAATAATTTAGAACATTTATTCAACAAGGACATGTCCCTTTTTTTTATTATTATTCGTAAGGAGCTGTCCCTTTTTTAAAATTATTTCTAAGTGGACATGTCCTTTTTTTTTTTTCAAATTATTCCTAAGAAGATGTCCCTTTTTTTTTAAATTATTCCTAAGAAGTGGACATGTCCCTTTTTTCTAAATTAAGTGGCGGAAGGGGTGTGCATCTAGTAGGTTCTTTTATTATTATTATTCATATACATAGGAAGTTGGTGAAAGAAGAAAAGTAAAGGATGAAGGAAAATGCAAAGTATAAAGAATGAAATTTAATGATATGAAAAAATAATCATGCAAGTGAATGAATGTTTCTGATTATTGGAATGCGTGTAGTGGGGTGGATGAGTAAAGGATGGAGATTTTTGGAGCGGGAATTAATTTTAGCATTTTTTCAAACCTTGATTTTTCCTTCTATGGTAGATTGCCAATTTTAGAAACTGGTTCTTCACCTATTCCACTTGTTTATCTTCTTACTAGGCTCTCCTGATCGTTCGAAGTATTTAGAATGTCTCCCGATGCATCTAGTTTCTCCTTTAGGCGGATTTTCTACAGAACACTACTTCTCTGATCGTTTTTCATAATACCTGACTACGTACCTCTTAATCTTAGTCTTATCCTCTTTGCATCACTAACTGGAGATGTGCTCTAATTTTTATTTGTCGCGTCATTAACTACATCTACTAGGTGGACAACTGTCACAGTTAGTGGACCTTAGCTACTTAATCCTTTGGGTTCTTTTATTTCTTTTTAGCATTAAATCTTTGTTAGTCCTAAGCTCTGAAAGAAGGGGCCAACCTACTGTTTCTTTAGTTTTGTTTACTGTCTTCACCTGACTTTCTGACAGGGTGGCACCATACCTTGCAAGGCACCTGATTCTTGTCACAGGATGAGCAATAAGGGAGAGGATGGAGAGGACAGGAAAGGTCCCCTCAACTCTATTCATACACAACGAATTAATAAGTCTGTGGAGAAAACTTTATTTTCACATTCATTACTACCTCCTGGCACTTCTCCCGATCTTCCAAGTCAGGATTGCACTAACTTATCACACCTGGGTTTTACTGATCACCTTCCAGAAGTTTCTCATTCACCTCTGGATTCGGCTCAGACTGGGTTTTCTCTGGGCTCTCTGGTTATAGTGAATAGAGCATCGGATGCTCCTAAAGCAGTCTCTTCTTTCAGCCATTGTCGTTTCAAGCCTGTTGCGGCCTCTCCACAAGACCACACTCAGCGTGGTTCTGAACTCTGAAAGCCCACTAGACACAGGCCTCCTCCCAAAGCCTGGAAGCCCAAAAAGGCACGTCGTCGACTCATCATTGGTATGGACGTGGGACTTGAGGAAACCTGTCACCTCTCCCTTTGTGCCTTAGTTGGTAGATTTGCCTACAAATCTAAGTGCTCTCTATCCTTTAGAGATTGGATGAAGGATACATGGTTCCCCATTATTGGATATGTCCCTGTTTACTTAACTCTCCCTTGTGGTTGGTTTGGCCTGACTTTCAAACTTCCGGAGGACGCAAAACTCATTATGTCTAGCTTCTGGGACTACGCTGGAGGTAGTCTCATGTTGAAAAGGTGGGGCACTGCTTTTGACCCTTCCACGGAGTATTTCAGTCACCGACACGTCTGGGTTCTTCTACCAGGCCTGCCACTCAACCTCTGGAATAGAACAACACTTAAGGTCATAGGAAATTTACTGGGTCATTTTCTAAAAGTAGATGAAGCTTGCCTCCTTTCTTCGGATAAGCGTTTGGCTCGGATACTTGTTGAGTTGGACCTTCACGCATGCTTAATGGATGTTATAGAATTTGAATGGTGTGGTTTGTTGATGGAATAATGCTTAGATTACCTTGGACTTCCTTTCTGATGTACATTGTGCTGTAGAACAGGACATCTCCGGAAAGATTGCTATGGCAGCCATGAACCTTCGGCCGAGGAGGAGACATCGGAACCGGGCTTCAAAGACTCAGTGTATTTGGATGAAGAACCAAAGGGGTTGGGAGATGCGGACAACATTGAAGATTTCAGTACATATTCTATACAAGAAGTCGACATGGATTCACTACTAGGTAAGTTAAAGTGTTACTACCCGCACTTCTTTCACAAGCTCTCACTGTGGGAACGTGATTTTTTATTAAATTCTCCTAATTTATTTGGGGATTCGAATGTCTTTAATAAAAAAACTTCATATCCGACAGTCCTCCATGTGTCCAACGCCTCGAGTTTAAACCTTCCTACTACAACACTTACTGATATTGCTTATGTTGTTCCCTCTCCCAGTACTACACTTATCACCCCTACTCTGATCAACTCCCTGACCTCTCAGCCGCCTATCTCCCTGATTTCTTCGGAGTTGCCTTCCCTCACTACTCCTCCTTCCTTATCTCCTCGTCTGGAACCCATCTTAGATCCTCTGGATGCTCCACTTATTCCACCTCTGCCGGAGAGCTCTAGTCCTACTCCTCTACAGACCTTTCGAGGGTCGGAACTAGTATATAATCTAGACTTTGATCCAAGGGGAGAACTTTTAGCTGATCGGGTGACTCAAGGGAAAGATTTACCTTGGTCGAGGGGCTTGGGAACTGATTTATCACCCCTCAAAACTAGAAGTGCTCGTAGGAAGCAAGAACTACCTCCTTTGTCTACAGATATACCTTCTTCTTCTCGGGATTCGAGGGTGCTTAGAGTTAAAGCCCTGGCACGAGGTCATCCATGATCCTTCTCAATTTGAATATTAGAGGGGTGGGAGGTACCCTCAAACTAGCATCCATGCGCATACTTCTTACTGTCGTTAAACCTGACTTTATTTTTCTCCAGGAGACCCTTGTTGATGATGAAAAGGCAAGAAAATTTTTACTTCCACTTCATCCTACCTGGATGTTTAGTGTTGTGAGCTCGGTGGGGAATTTTGGTGGACTTATGGTGGCCTGGAACCCAAACATACTTGATCTCTTACCTTTTCATTGTGCAGGTGACATTCTCTTATCAAGTGTTCATTTACCAAATAAAAGAGGCCTTAATTTGATCAACGTTTATGGGCCGAATACAGGTCGAAGACAATTTTGGGGTCTTATGGAAGTTAAGGGATTACTGGACCTTAATAATCTTATCATTGCAGGTGACTTAAATTTTTCTACTGGCTTTGATGAAATTTGGGGGGAGAAAGCATTATTAGACCCACAACTAGCTTTCTTCAGAGATTTGTTTTTGACTCATCATTTAGTGGACGTCAAGCCGCCTGAATTGGTGCCTACTTGGCGCAATGACAGACTAGGCTCAGAAGCCATACAAAAAAGACTGGACAGAGTCTTTACTTCTACTACTTTACTTAATCTCTCTACTAGTTTTCGATCGTGGGTCGATCTACCTTTCATCTCCAACCATGCCCCTGTGTTCCTTCAACTAGATTTTGGTATTAAACCAGTTGCATTTCCTTTTAAATTTAATTCGACTCTCTTGAAAGATGAGCATTCCAACAACCTTGTCAGAGATGTTTGGATTAACAGACATATTACTCCAGGAGAAGGGGCTTAGACAAGACTAGTTGGAAAACTCAGTTTTCTAAAAACAAAAGTCAAAACGTGGATAGCAGACCAAAAGAAAAAGGAACACCTACTCTTGGATAACATTGAAGAAGAAATAACCAGGCTCACAAATGAAAGTCTAGACCTCGACCCTCATGCAGGGCTTAATCCTCGTCTGATAGATCTTGAATTGGAAAGAAAAAGAATTCTGAAGGCAGAAAAGGAACTTTGGAGACTTAAAATCCGGGCTACTTGGATCCATTCTGGAGATAAGAACACTACCTATTTTCATAGGTTTTCCTGTTTCAAGAGGAACAAAAAACATCTTTGGGAAGTTAAAGATGATTCAAATCAACTACATACTGGGCAGGAAGAAATTAAGAAAGAAGCAGTGAGACATTTCAACACCTTCTATAAAGACACTAATAACTCTATTGTTGATCAAATTGCTTCAGTACGCCTTTATCTAAGAATGACTACTGAAGAGGAAGTACATCGGCTGGAAAGCCCGTGTACAAAAGAAGAAATCCTGGAGGTCCTACGGGGCTTCACGAAGGACAAGAGTCTTGGTCCAGATGGGTGGTCAGTGGAGTTCTCATTCAACATTTTGAGCTTCTAGCGGATAACTTATTAGAGGCAGTTGAAGAAACCAGATTAACTGGATCAATGAACAGATCTATTGTAATGTCCCCCACCTCTTGTTGAAGAGGTATTGAGAAGACACGGTGGCCTAGGCATCCCCACTAGGCCATAGTCTCACACTAAGGGGAAGGGTCAACCAAA
>SNQJ01S0194591.1:0-17621 GCA_010110895.2 Picea sitchensis | reverse complement strand
GAATACCTAAAAACATTGTATATATTGTATGGTGAATGGTGAAATTCGATATAATGAAAATAAGAAAGGTTTTCCCGGTTGAGGGTTTCCGGTATAAAATCTCTGTGTACTCTGTGTATGAGCCATTGATTAATTTCTGTATTGCTTAAGAATCTATATGCATTGCTTTACTTCACAGGTTTAAAACTTACACTTAGTTGCCTCATCTATAACTCTCCTTATAGACCAGATTGCTTTGCAGGTGAATCAGTGTTGTTCGACATCATCCTTACCATTTTCATGGAACACATGCAATCTCAACATACTATCTTGGTTGGCCATCTTGAAACCAAAGATAGTTCCACTCTTTTGACTTCTATTGTCTGAATCCTTCCACACCACAATTGCTTGGGGTAAAGTATTTCTGGCTTCACCTTCTCCTTTACTTGTATAGTCACTCCTTTCCTCTTCTTCTCTTTCTTTAACACTAACCTCTTCACTATCTGCTGTGTGTTCTTCATGATTAAAAATGCGCAACGGGGTGAACCAAAGGGGGGTAATTCCATATTCTCTTTAAATTTCTTGTGAGGGGACCCAAAGAGATATCTATTTGTAACCACGCAAGACTATCCAACATTATCGGTTCGTCTCCCCCACCACTAGGGGAGCCTCCATCTTCCTTCACTTCTGACACATCCACATCACGCACCCTCTCCTCCTAATTTGATTGCACACCACCAACGTGTGAGCCTACCTCTGGGATGATCTGTGCACTGACACTATCTGATTCATCTCTCGTTTTGATCTACACACTACCACCCCGCACCGCTCACTTGGATGATCAACGTACCACCACTACACCAAGAGCCAAAATCCCATCTGATTGGTGCCCCACCGTATTACGTGAAAAATTATCTTCTTTTCAGTGTGTAATCATGTGACCCTTCCTCTTCTGGGTCCACCAATGCTACATCCAAATGGTATGGCCTTCGTCACCTAGGCCCTCACTACCACTACTATCACTACCAGTATCTTCGACTCCAAGCCTCTTCGCAGGCCTATCCTTGCCTATGCTCCACTCTAGTACAACATCCTCTCCCACACCACTGTCTAGTCTGAGCTTCCTCTTCATTCTGGTCTCGACACCTCGTTGCGCACTCTCGACTAACTCTTCTCTACTCTTCTGCTCAACTTTCTCCATCATCTCAGGTCTTCTTGCATATATTTAGACTCTTTTTCTCTTCACCTCATCTCAACAACTTCTTGGATCCTCCTCAATAGATCCATTCTCTGGTTCTTTTCCCCCCACATTTTCCAGACCCCCCCCAGTGCCAAGGGGTTTACTCAACCATCCTATCAGGCTCCATGCACATCATTATTTTTTCTATGAACAACATCTTAATCCAAAGGGGAATATCTTCTAACATCCGATTTCTTGGAACTTCTTCAAATTTCTTTCAGTCTCGCTGAAATAATCACTATATTCTATAGAAAACTCAACAATGTATCCTTCCTTCACTCGGGCAAACCGGAAATCAATAGCTCGAGTCCACTTGTTATCCAGTGCCTTTAGACTATCAATCTTGGCTTGATCCCATACTATTGACTCTGATGGTAACAAAATCAAATTAAATTTCAATTGTCTTTTTAATCATTCACGAAACAAACATGGAAATTCTACGAAAAAGAGTTCATGCAGATCAGAGTAAAGGTATCTACCTTTCCATTCTTTCACGTTCACCTGCAATCCTTTCATCTCTCATAGACCAAACTCATCCTCCTTCGCTTCTATCCAATCTTGAATCTCCTCCTTAGATGGATGCCACCACATTTCTCTTTTCCTCCACCAATCTCAACAAGACTTCAGTCCCGAGATGATTTACATGTCCCACAACTAATTTCCAAATGTATCAGTCCTAGAGCTCCGAGTTATCCTATTGTAATCTTGTGTTGTATGGAGAAGTCTTCTGTGTCTTTTATCTGCCCGAATCTTAAAGATCAACGCAAGGTGCATACTGTTGTATTCCAACTATTTATATAGTAATGAGACGAAGTCTTATGGATATTCAACTCAGTTATTCAACACAATGTATATCTCTGATATGATTTAATACGTCCAATAATAAATATATTGCAGTTTTGTTCTATCCTATGTGTGTTATGAATGAGTAGCACCTATGCCTGTATAGTTTTAATTCTTATTCCTTATTAGAATATTAGACATGATATACATGTATGCCATTTAAAACACTGTTTGGTATGTTTGATCATGCATCCTCAACATAAGACCTTATGGTATCTACGATCCTCTCTGCATCTTGGGTGAGAGGATTGATATGTTGGTGCTTAGGTTTTTTGTTTGACACTCTCTGGATGAACCCTGGGTCTCAAACCCACCAGTGTTAAGAAGGTCAGTGCGCATATGCAAGCATGTACTGAAATAATGACACTACATATCCCCACACCTTCTTAACAAGAATCCAGGTCCCTGACTGGAGGAGGATTGATATGCCAACGCTTAGGGGTTTTTGTTGGACACTGTAGATCAATCTCAACAAGACTTCAGGTCCCGACAATGGACACTCATTCATAACACACAGAAGATAGAACAAAACTGTCATATGTTTATTACTATATGTATTCCATCATATTAGAGATATACATTCTGCTGAATAACTGAGCTGAACAACTATAATAATTCATCTCATTACTACATAAACAATGGGAAGACAATAGTAAGCACCTTGCGCTAAGATTTAAGATTCAGACAAATAAAAGACACATGCGACTTCTCCATACAACACAAGATTACAATAGGCTAACTCAGAGCTCTGGGATTGATACATTCATAACTTAGCCAGCCTATTTTATGAGCTGAGAGCTCTCTTTATATCTTTCTCTGCCATGGAGCACTGTCCTTCACTGTTCCACTCCACTTGCTTGTCTGATCTAATGGCCTCGCATGCTTCTAGTACCTGCCAGGACTCCACATAGGTTCTTTGCATCAGGGGTAATCTTAACTGCTTGACCAACTCATCTTCTAGCCACCCCACGTCTTCATATACTGTTGGAAACAACCATTCTCGGAGATATCCCCGTGATTCCTTTCTTGTTTCTAACAACCACCTTCTTGGTTTTCGATGCAATTGAAAAAAATCAGACCGACGTGCTCAACTGACAAAACTCGGACCGACATGCCCTTGATCGCCTTTAGACTTGGCGTGATGTTGAACAAAACCCAATCCAATGTGTGCACTATGGAATTCCTTCGTGCATCTCCTTAGGCACTTGTAAAATGCGTAAAAATAGACCTAAAATCTTGGGTGCCAACAAGCCCCAACCACTATTACTTGGCTCGTCCTTGAGCCAACTACTTCATAATCAATAGGGAAATTTTGGAGGAAGAGTAGATCATTGTTGCATAGGACAATTGTGATTGTGTCTTATTACTTGAGTTAGGACATTTTCTGGTGCCTGCGGAAAACTACGACTGAGAAGTGCATTTCCCTAAGAGACAACATCATTCACTACTCGTGGTGATGTTTTGGGGAAACTAGGCTGAGCAGGAAGTCTCGGCTGGTTGAGGTATGGGGGTCCAGGAAGTGGTGTCAGGATGCGATCATAGGGTTAGAATGAATGGGAGGAGCAAGAGGAACTCGGTCTAGCCTACTTTTTCCTGGGGAGGAAGTGGTTTAGATGGTGGCAAGGAGGGAGCTGGGAGAGTCCCTAAGAAAGGCCTCATTTAAACAATGAAGGAGATGAAGCATGGTGTAGAAGCAAGCATCGATGGGTGTAGTGGGGATCGAGATGGCTATGAGAGTAAGAAAATGAGTGTTCAGAAAGTGAGGGTTTGCAAATATGATACTGGCAAGGACTAGGGTTGGGCCGAGCAAGGTATGATATGAAGCAATAGGAAGTAGAGGGAAAATGAGTCTTTAGGGCTACTCGACTGAGCTAATGATAAAAAATCGATGAAGAGCCGATTTAGGCACACCATGAGAGGGAAGCTGGGGAATCACAATGATAAGATGGTAGTGAAAGGTGAGGGTTGGGGATTGGGGCCTTGGAAAATATAGGCGTGGGAGGGAGAGAGGGATTTGGGGGGAGGGATGGCTATAAGGGAAAGACGAAATAATTAGAAGGCTACAGTGGATAGGCCAATCAAAAATTTAGATTGGTTGTACTATAGAGGATTATCGGAGAATGTGATGCTATATTTGACTAGTTACTTGGGGCATAATCCAACGTCCCATATGGGACTGGGGGCTCTTTCAAGAATGAAAGGGGTAATAAATTGGGTTAGTACCCACGTCATCTGTGTTGAACAAGCATGCCCCAATACTTGGGCAAGTACACCGCCACAATTTGCAATCTGGATGATATACCTTCGACTGTCACTAAAAGGATATCCTCTATGAAGTTGAAACGCTTGTACTGTCAAAATTAAACTTAAACTTATGCTGACTAGGAACTGTGTGAAACACTGTACTATCTATGCTAATATTACCGCATTGCTGTGTAAAGGATGACTAAAAGATTAAATGGTAGTTGACCCTTGAGAGATGTAGTACACTTTCAACCTACTGCCATTAATGAGACCTTTGATTGGATGTCCTCGTAGAATTTCCAGCTTGGCAACACCTACTTCAATGATGTATACTAGCCAAAACTAGCCTAACTAGCGCATACGTAACTTACCGGGATGCTGGGAATATTCGTTGTCATATAAGAGAACTAAAGATCCTGGCTACAAGATTTTCTGGCAAATGTTACGGTCATGCCAGTACTTTTTTCTGTATTTTTCCACTACTTGGTTGAATCTTTCCATTATACGGTCTTCCTTGAGTTCCATGAGCTCATCCATCATGTGTTGGAGGGATTGATCATCAATCATATGAGTTGCGAGCGTGACTTAGAGGCTCGAAACCACAAATTCTAATGGCATGACTGCTTCCTTCCCATAGACTAATATGAAAGGTGTGTGGTTAGTCAACCTTTTACACTTAGTTTGGTAAGCCCATAAAACTATGGGGATACATTGATCCCAGTCATTACGCTGCACATTACAAACTTTTGTTAAGGAATGTTCTAAAATTTTATTGAAAGCTTCAACCATACCATTAGCTTGAGGATGATACAGAGTGATTTTCTGGTGATGGATCATGAACTCATGAGTGAGATGTTGGATGGTCTCATTTAGAAAGCGCGAGCCTTGGTCACTCATCAATACATGTGGACATCTGAATCTGGTGACAATATTGTAAAAAATGAAGCGTGTCACAGTCTTGGCTGTACAATCCTTGACTGACGTGACTTCAACTCATCTTGTTAGATATTTTGGGGTAGTGATAATGTAACACACACCATTGCATCATGCGGGTGGATTTATAGGTCCAACAAAGTCGATGGCCCATTTGTTGAAGGGTTCAAGTGCAGTCACTAGGAAGAGGGGGAGCTCATCTCTTTGACAGGGCTTTCCACATGTTGACATATATCGCAATGCCTAGAGTAGTCCTTAGAATCGACAAAGAGAGAGGGTCACTAGAGTCTAACTCATAAAACATTGTGCACAATGGCCTTGCCAGTGTTATGCACCCCAACAATTCCTTCGTGTGCCTCATATAGGATGGATTCCCTTTCATGTACCAAAGCACAACGACATAGGATTCCATCCACACCCAACTTATACAACTGCCCAACAATCAACTGATAAACAACACTATGGGTCACCATTTGGCGACGCTATGTAGGAGTATATTCCCTGGGAGCTTGTTTATAAATAAGGAATTTGACTATTTCAGCCATTTGATATGGGATGGCTTTTACACAAAAGAGCTATGCATTGGGAAGCTCATCATCGAGGCTATGAGAATCCTTCCCCATCTTAATGCGTGATAAATGATCAAACCCCACATTTTGTTTGCCTAGTTTTACCACAACATTGAAGTCAAATTCCTAAAACAAGAGAAACCACTGACAGATGTAGCCACCCAACACTGGTTTGTTAACTAAATACTTGAGATAGAAATGATCAGTGAAGAATTTGGAGACGGACCCCAACAAGTAGTGGCAAAATTTTTGCAGGGCATATACCATAGCCAGGCCTTTGCACTCGGTGGTAGTATAATTCTTCTTAGCATTAGATAGCCTTTAGATAGAAAAGCAGACTGGAAGATCGATACTTCCTTCCCCTGGTTAGGGCAGGACGAATCCTAGCATGATGGACAAAGCATTGACATGAACATGGAAGATTTTGGACCAATCTGGAAAAATAAAAATGGGTGCAGTAACTAGTTTTTCCATCAGGGTATTGAAAGGTTGCTGAAATTATGATGTCCATTCATATTTAATATCTTTATGCAACAACCTTTCCCATGGGGCTGTGATCTGAGCATAATTCTGGATGAACCATATGTAGTATCCAATATGTCCCAATGTTGTGCTCATTGCATGAACTGAAGTTGGGGCCACCATATCTAGGATGGTGGAAATCTTGGCTGGGTTGACTAGCAAACCGTCTTTACACACGACATGGCCGAGCAATATACCAAAGGGAGTAAAAAATATGCACTTCTTCAAATTCAAAGAGATCTACATTTGGAGGCATTGATCCAACATTAGTCGGAGAGCTTGTATATGGCCTTTTACTAGACTGAACACAGTCCAATCATCCAAGTATACCTATGAAAACTTATGGGTAAACTCCTTGAACGCTGCTACCACTATCCGAGAAAATACTGTGGAAGAATTCTTTAACCCGAAGGGAATGACTATATATGCAATGGACCCCCATTCAATCACAAAGGTAGTTTTGGCCTGATCTTCATCTACGATCTAAACTTGATGATATCTAGAGAAACCATCCATGAAGGAATAGGCTTCCCTGCCGCCAACATCCTCCAACACCTCGTCTATGAATGAAATTGGGAAATGATCATGGACACATGCTATGTTGAGGCTCTGCATATCTGAATTTCCCCAGTATTTTTTGGTTGAACGACCATAGGACTGATCCTGTCAGATTCTTCGACAGGGACAATGATCCCGAAATCCAGAATGCGATCTAACTCCTCTTACACTTTTTCTTTGTATATAGGATTTATATGGTAGGGTCTTCTCTTGACTGGATTGATGTTGGGTTTAAGTTGATCTTCATAGCTCCTAAGGATCCCACAATGGCATTCATCTCAAAAACAATTTGAGGAAATAAGTCTTCATACTCTTTCAAGAGGTCAACAACCTAGGTGACGGTCTCCTTGTTTCAGTAATCCCTAATAATGGACATATTTGGTGCTTCTTCTGCCCAAATATTATGTTTCTTAGTCTTGATAGGGCTAGTACAATCTGGCGCAGTCATCTCAACCACCCTTCCCTCTAGTGCACATTCTCCTTCGAATTCTCGAATTTGGACGTCGCGGGGGTCGTCATTGTCAATGTTTTACATTTCAATCTTCCAACAATGTATTGCTTCTTTTATCTTGGCGATCGATTGGTGATATGAGAAGACCACCAGTGGACCAACAACCTTTGGCTACTGGTGAAAAATTAAGTCCTTAACTTGAACAAGAGCTTCACTGACCACTGCATTATCCTAAGTGAACTAGAATGTCGAAAGGAAGTAGGAAGTCATATGGGTCCACTCACTTGTTTTCCTCCAGAGTTCCTCTTGGATATACCAACTTCGGGGGACCATATCCATGGTATGAACAAACTGATGGACCCATTGGGATTGAGGGATGTTATTAGCAGTCCAGTGTCATTACCAAAAGGAGATGTGTTCCTAGTGACCCTCGACTAACTCTTCTCTACTATTCCACTCAGATTTATCCCTCAAGTCAACTCTTCTTGCATATATTTCAGATATTTTTCTCCTCTTCTCTTCTAGGTCCATTCCATTCCTCACCTCATCTCAACAAATTATTGGATCCTCCTCACATGATCCATGCTCTCGTGATTTTTCCCCCACCTTTTCCATAACCCTCCCAACACTAGAGGGTCTACTCAACCATCCTATCAAGCTCCATGCACATCATTATTTTTTCTATGAACAACATCTTGATCCAAAGGGGAATCTCTTCTAACATCTGCTTTCTTGGACCTTATTCAAACTTTATTTTAGCATGGCTGAAAGAATCACTATATTCTATGGAAAACTCAATAATGTAGCCTTCCTTCACCCGAGTAAACAAAAATCAATAGCCCGAGTCAACTTGTTATCTAGTGCCTTTAGACTATCAATCTTGGTTTGATCCCATACTATTGACTGCGATGGTAGCATAGTCGAATTAACTTCCGTTTGTCTTTTTAACCATTAGTGCATCAAATATGGAAATTCTGTGAAAACAAGTTCATGCGGATCAGAGTAAAGGTATCTAACTTTCCATTCTTTTGCATTCACCTGCAATCCTTTAGTCTCTCGTAGAGAAAACTTGTCCTCGTTTGCTTCTATCCAGTATCAAATATCCTCCTTAGACGGATTCCACCACATTTCTCTTTTCCTCCATCAATCTCAACAAGACTTTAGGTTCCGACAATGGACACCCATTCATTACACACCCACTGTTAAGAAGGTGTGGGGCTATGATATTGAAATGGAAAACATTGACAATGACGAACACGCCAGATTATACTGGCCCTATCAATACTAATAAACACAATATTGGGACAGAAGAAGCACCAAAGATGGCCATTATTTGGGATTACTAGGACAAGAAGACCATCACCTAGGTTGTTGACCTTCTGAAAGAGTATGAAGAATTATTTCCTTGATTTATTTATGAGATGAAGGCCATCGTGAGATCCTTAGGAGCTATGAAGATCCAACTTAAACCCGACGCCAAGCCAATCAAGAGAATACCCTACCGTATAAATCCTATATACAAAGAAAAAGTGCGAAAGGAGCTAGATCACATGCTGGACGCTGGGATCATTGTCCATGTTGAAGAATCTCACTGGATCAGTCCCATGGTCATTCAACTGAAAAGGACCAAGAAAATTTGGATATGTGACGATTTGCAGAGCCTTAATGAAACTTGTGTCCATGATCCTTTCCCAACTTCGTTCATAGATGAGGTGTTGGAGAATTTTTGCGGCAGGGAAGCCTACTCCTTCACGGATGGTTTCTCCAGATATCATCAAGTTCATATCACAGAGAAAGATCAGGCCAAAACTACCTTTGTGACTGAATGGGGGTCCTTTACATATACAGTCATTCCCTTCAGGTTAAAGAATTCCCCTGCAATATTTTCTCAGATAGTGGTAGCAATGTTCAAGGGTTTTCTCTATAAGTTCCTTGAGGTATACTTGGACGATTGGACTGTGTTCAATATAGTAAAGGCCATATACAAGATCTCTGACTAATTCTGGATCGATGCCACCAACTGCAGATACCTTTGAATTTGAATAAGTGCATATTTTATACTGGCTTTTTTATATTGCTCGACCATGTCATGTGTAAATATGACACACTAGTCGACCTTGCCAAGATTGCTGCCATCCTAGATATGGTGGCCCCTACTTTAGTTCATGGGATGCATGCAACATTGGGACATACTAGATACTACAGACAATTCATTCAAAATTATGCTCAAATTGCGGCCCCATTAGAAATGTTGTTGCGTAAAGATATTACATATGAATGGAAATCAAAATGCCAACAATATTTCGATACCCTGAAGGAAAAACAAGTTACTGCACCCATTTTAATTTTTACAGATTGGTCGAAGATATTCCATGTTCATGTCGATGCTTTTTCCATTGCATTGGGAGTTGTTCTGTCCTAGCCAAAGGAGGGCATTATTGATCATCCAATCTTCTTTTCTAGTTGAGAGATATCAGATTTTGAGTGGAATTATACTACTACTACAATCGAGTGCAAAATCCTGGCTATGGTATATGCCCTGCAAAAATTCTGCCAGTACTTGCTGGGGCCAGTCTTCAAATTCTTAACTGGTCATTTTCCCCTCAAGTATTTAGTTAACAAACCAGTGTTGGGTGGCAACATATGCTGGTGGTTTATCTTGTTTCAAGAACTTGACTTCGAGGTTGACGTAAAACAATACAAACACAATGTCGGGCCGGAACATCTATCACGCATTGAGACGGGGGAGGTTTCTCATAGCCTCCATGATGAGCTTCCTGATGTACAACTCTTCCACGTCGAAGCTGTCCCAGACCAATTGGCTGAAATAACTGAATTCCTTATTTTCGGACAAGCTCCCAGGGAATATACTCATGCACATCGTCATCAACTAGTAACCCGTAGTGATGATTATCAATTGATTGTTGGGAATTTGTATAAGGTGGGTGCAGATGGAATCCTACATTGGTGTGATTTGGTACATGAACGAGATTCCATCCTATATGAGGCACACAAAGAATTTGTTGGGGGCCATAACGCTAACAAGGCCATTGTGTGTAAGGTTCTATGTGCCAGACTCTAGTGGCCCTCTCTCTTTGTCGATTCTAAGGACTAATTCAAGCACTGCGATGTATATCAATGGGTGGGAAAGCCTTGTCAAAGATATGAACTCCCCCTCTTCCTAGTGACTGCAATTGAACCCTTCGACAAATGGGCCATTGAATTTGTTGGACCTATCAATCCGTTTGCACAGTGCAATGAAATGTGCTACATTATCACCACCATAGAATATCTATCAAGATGGGTTGAAGCCACACCAGTCAAGGAATGTACAGTCGAGACTGCGATGCGCTTCATTTTTGATGATATTATCACCACATTTGGATGTCCATGGGTATTGATGATTTACCAAGGCTCACACTTTCTGAATGATACCATCCAACAACTTAGTTTGGAGTTCATGATCCATCACCGAGTGATCCATCGATCAAAACCTCTGAAAGCATGTTGAAAAATCATTTTCATACCTTTCCCATTGGAAGGTTCAAGTTACTTGGTACATAGATCCTCCCGAAATCCACAGTCCGAAACACTATCAAAAACACCTTTTCAAAAAACCCCCATCGGTGGAAACTTGCCTTCCTTATTGGTCTTTCCGAAGTCTGAAATATGATAGCCTATCAAACTCACTTTGTCAGACTTACCCATCAGGAACTTCCTCCCCAAATGATACCTTCCAACAACATTCCTTCGAAGATAATCGAAAACAACCCTTTTTGAAAACCATTGAAAACAATCCTTTCCAAAACCCAGACTGCTACGTGGCACTCTCTGATTCACGTACCCTTGCTAACCTGGAAAGATGAAATGAAATTCTCTTCCACCCATGCCCCTCCCATCATTACATTCTTTTACGATAGATTGGACGGTCAATGATCGTGTTGACCAATGACCCCAATCATCTCGAGTTTCTAAATATGCACACGGGTTACCTCGGTCGAACAATCTCTTTTGGAAACACAACTCCACCACTAGGCTTCCCGAGTGTACCTTTATGAAGCTACCTTTCCAAAGGATATAACTGTTGACATCTCTCGCCTCCGATGGTCTATATATTCTTGAAAATCTTCATCTGATCGACCTTTAACTCGATTGGACTAACTTCTTTGGAATGAAAAACTACCCTCAAACTTCCCTAATGTATTTTTCCCGAAATTACTCCCCACAGAATCTAACGGTTGACAGCGATGCCGATCAAGATCAACAAATATCATTCTTTTGGGCCTGTATGATTGAGTTTCTTCCTTTGGAATAAACCTCATGCTCCATTTCAATATGTTTCTGAAGCCTGAATTCTGAAATCCTGTCGGGAACACCCTTTTTTTTTTACTCTGAAACTAAATCTCGATCATTGATTCTTATGGCCAAAATAATTCAGATCATTGCTTCACTTAAACTTCATAGTCGCCATGAAAACACAAAGATTTGAATTCCCAAGCCAAATTTCACTCTACAACTTGCAGATCGATGACATTAATCCCTTCTTTGACTGTTATGAAGCAAATTAACTCGAATCTATCCATAAATTTGGGGATTTCACTCTGGTTCACCATTTTCCCCAAATTCATCACAATACGAAATCTGCAACCACGTATTTTCCCAATTCACACAGACTCTTGGCCCATACAAGCTCAATGTTGAATCTTGAGCTCTGATGCCAATTTGTAACATTCCCCAACTTAACCGAGGAACATTACTTGAGAAAATACACATAAAAGTTGAATTTTTTCTGCTAATGAAATTCCTATAGCTTACTAGCTACAAATTATACATAGATTTAACTATTGTTTTATACCATTTAACTATATGCAACTACAACATGATTAAATGCATGAATGCAGTAAATACACTCATTTACAACAACATATGAATCATTCCCATTCACAGAGTAAAACACATAGCGATTAAACTCATAAATTGACTTAGAAAACATATAAACACTTATATTTTTAAAACAATTGTGCAACCAACTGCTTGGGACGAATGTTTGACCCAAACATAGACTTGTTATTCTATATCTCAACAACTAGTCACCCCCAAGCTGGGGCTAGGAATCCACAAGAAAAGGGTGTCTCTCACTGCCCACTCATAGCTCATATATCCCATAACCCATTGGTCTCCTCCTATAACTATCCCGAGTTTCTCCAGCTCTTTTCCAATCAACCTGCCCAACCCAAAGAATATGGCCCTTCACTGCTCTTATTCCATTAGTATGCACAATTTGTTTATCCTAGTGTCTCTGGCATAGGTGACTCAAAATGTCACTATTGGGAATTCACTGCTAGGAAAAACTACGAGGAAGACAACACCAATCACTTGTTGTTACAGTGCAACTCACATAGGAGTTCACTATTCAGGCCTGACAACTTGGCTCTTTAGTCTTCAGCTCCAAAATGCTCCAAAATTCTCTAGAATTCACCCTCCATTATTGTTCTGGCTCCATTGCTCCTTTTTCCTTGTTCTTTGCTCACTGTTCATGCAAAAACATGTTTGTGAAAAAATGCCCACTTTGGACATACACATTTCCTTTTCCCCCAAGCTATTTGATCTCTCACTTTGTCCAATATTGATTGTACTTCAACCCCATGCTTCCAATAACTATGGGATGTGACTTTTTACACCCACCCTATTACATGAGTTTAATGATTGGGCTCTCATACACTCAACCATAAAATATAAGGTTGTCCCTAGTGACGATAAAATTCCGAGAAAATGGGTTTGAAATAATACCCATAAATAATTCCCCCCTTGGACCCCTCTTAGACACTCCCTTCTCTTGTGGAAAACTCAATCGCCAATCTCTTTCCATGTCCCCCCAACAATTGAAATCACATTTTATTTATTAAAAATTCATAAACACAATTCACATATTACATCCCTTGGCCATAGCCACATTTCATATCTACATTATGCATTAACTAAACCAAGGATTATAGTGGGGATGTTACATATGGGGTGTTGGATTACTAAGAGGGGGAGGGGGGGCGAGGGTCTGAATCAGTGATGAGAAATTATACCATTTATTGATCCTTTAAACCACAATGTATATTACTTTAACTTATTCAACCATGTTCATCTGTTTATCATCAATATATTACTGTATCATAAACATTAACATACATTAGTGCATAATAAACAATAAAAAACACATCCACACAATGCACAATACACCAATATTTACATGGAAACCCAATGCGGGAGAAAACCACATAATGCTTTTCTTATATGTCAAGAATTACATTAAAGGAAGCACCAAGTTCCAATTCTCCAGATCCAACTGGAAGGAGGCTCCAACCCCTAGTTTCTCAGGCTCCAACCTGAAGGAGGCTACAACCCCCTAGGTTCTCCGAATATAACCGGAAGGTGGCTACAACCACCTATTTCTCAGGCTCAAACCTGAAGGAAGATCCAACTCCCTAATTCTCCGACACCAACTGGAAGGAGGATACAACCCCCTTTCCTTGCCTAGTCCAACCACCTTGAAATATAAGTGTCAAATGCTGAAACTATTGTCACACTATTCCTGTGAGATATACCATTGTAAAACTGTATCAATCTGTGCCAACAACCTGTAACCAACCTGTATCAATAACCTATAGTCAACCTATACCAATAACCTGTAATCAACTTGTACCAGTAACCTGTACCAACATATACCAATAACCTGTACCAATAATCTCCTCAATAGATCTGATTTGATAACATAGATCTCATACCCAATATCACAAAAATATCACTCAAACCATGTGCATGTATGTCTCTATAGTCACGTGCCATACATGTGCATACAATCTTAATCATGTGTAATAAACCCTCACATGGACTAAACATCAAACCCTTACTGATATGTAGCCTCAAACTAAACCAACAACTTCAACAACACATCACAACCAAAAGACCAATATCCATATTCCAAATACCAACAACAAAATACCAGCTGTATCCCTCAACAAATCTGATATATTCAACAATACTGAACAATGAATACCATCTCAAGAGCTAAACCCTAGCTCACAAAACATACCTTAAACAAGATGTGCCATATCTCTCATAAATAGACTCCAACCACGCATTAAAGATTATGCCAATATAACCAGCTATGAACCAACACAAAACTTTAGTATATCTACCTCAGATCAATTCTACAACAAGCCCTGAACTTCCAAGAGGGCATCCAACAGATTTACAAGGAAAACCCTCAACTAGATTCATAGATTCAACACTACACATATGAAAACCATATCTTTTTCTTCTTGTAGCTGTGGATCTATTACAGATCTGTTTATGTAGCCATAATTTTTTTTGTTGTGGTTTTGCTGCTGCGATTCAACTACCGCAATTCTGTTGCCGCGATTTTGCTACCATGATTTTTCTGCCACGATTTTGCTGTCGAGAATTTTCTGCCGTGATTTTTCTGCCATGATTTTTCTACCACAAATTTGATCTATCAATAATACCTTTCAAATAACCTTTCACAAATGGATATTCAATTATATTCCAAAAATAGGTGCTAATAGGAGACCCTTGCTCTCTTAATTATACTCTTGAAGTAGCTTCCTCAAGGGGTTATCTTCTAACTCACTTTACCCAACTTCCTTCTTTTAGAGATAACCCAATTCTAACCACTTGTCCACTTACAACTGCTTTATCCACAAATAGTAAGTTCTCCACTTTTAGTTGCAACTAACTTTATTATTTAATTAGTTTCTTTTGCAACCACTTTGACTTATTCATAAATAGTAAACTCACCACTTCTTGTTGCAACCACTTTATTATTTAAATAATTTTCTCTTTGCAACCACTTCACCATAATTAACAAACTCACAACTTTAATTATTTTCTTAATGCAACAACTTTACCCATGGTTAACTCATAGTTTCACCCACTTTGACTAGTCAACTTCTTCTAGGAGTTTCTAGAATAATTTGACTTCTTTGACATTCTAGGGGCTTCTAGATAACTCATGAGGGTTCTCGAACTTCACAAGGCCATAACTCTCTAACTGTGAGGAGTTATGTGACGTTCTACATATAATCGGAAATGTAATGACATGTACTATCCATCTAGAATAGTCTTACCTGCATATAGATTGATCTTCATTACATTATTCCTCAACCAAACTTGGGTTCCTTATCCATACCTCTAGAGCTACTATAATGTGCTACTGGACATACTCAAGGGTTGACATCAATCTACAACATAATTCTCCAAGGGTTGACATCAATGAAAACCAACTATCCAACTCTCCATCAATCTAGACCAACTGTCTGACAATTTAATGAAGGAAATAAATACCCAATATTCATTTATCCCCATGGAGACAAATACCCAATCTTAATTTAATCCCATGGAAGAAGGATTGATTCATGAGAAAAAGGCACAACATCAGGGTTATGAGATTGAAAAGGAAAAGAAAACAATGGTGACAAAATCTCTCAAAGAGCACATACGATCCCAATTGCATAGGGAATCACTAGTGTAACCACACCTTCACTACCATGGAACCCTCCACACAAGGGTAGATGTGAAAAAGAAACCTAGGGATTAAGAGGTAGCACAAAATAAGGCATTCAACTCACAACATACTTTGGTCATAACCCTTGATGGATTGCTCAAACTATAAGTTATGCATATGTTATGTACTCTAGTTTTCAATTTGTATTCCATGGTTCTTACCACTTCAATAGTTTTGATATTTTAAGTCGTAAAGGGGTATTTTGGAGTCTATGTAATGAGGAGATGCATCTCCAACACCCTTTGGATTCTTCCTTCCAATCTTTATATATAGTTGAGGTGTTTCTTTTTTCAGTGATCCAATTATAATCATTTGTGTAAACACAAATAATAACTCGTAAGATGGATCAATGATAGTTTATATTAATTGTTGTTAAGATAATTCTTTTTACCTATTACCACACATACAAATAGACATTCCACATACAATGACATAGATTCTCTCACATATGTTATATAACCATTCTCTTATCTTAGTGCAATAAGTTTTTTTCCATTATATATATAGATTTTTTAAACACCATGATATTTATTCATATTTATAAAAGAAAAAAAGATGAATATGCATACATGTGTTAATGAGATATAGTTTATGTGGTTAAGATAAGAAGTTATTAGCATCCACCCATATTCAACTCCTACTTGTGATATGCTTATCTCTAGTAGATATTGCCTCCACAAAACATCATTTCATGTAGATGAAGTTTAATACAATTTATGGAGAAGATTCCCCTAATCACCACACTTGATGAATACTTGATTCTACAAATAATCATAATACTTAACCAATAATTGAATCTATAAATCTATAAGAAATTTTTATTAATGATTTTTTTTTATTAATAATAATAACATGAACGCGTGTTTGAGTTTGTGACAATTTTATCAATATGAATTTGTAATGTTGCATAGACATCATCTTTCATCCCGAAATCAATACCACATTGAAATTCCTAAATATAACAAATTTTACATTGAAAATCCTAAATATAACAAGTTTGTATAATTGTTTTTTAATGTAATAATATTAAAAAAATTACTTATGGTAAAAGCATACGTGTGTTTATCACATAATCATTCGAAAGCCATAAATAGATTTTGTATCATACACTTGAGGTTGCACCATTAAACTTTTTCTTATTAATATTCCTAAAGTTGTACTTGGGCTTATTATGTCTTTTCAACAATGTTTGATTGAGGTGAATGAGTTGTGAAAATGAAATTGTGATGGATAATTCAAAGGTATATAAAGTGGTATCATAGGTCGTTTCTCTCCATATTTGAGATGAATAGAGTGTGAAATTAGATTGTGATAGGTGATAGGTAATGGAAAAGTATGTAATTTTTTATGAATGTCAAAAAAAATTGAAATAGGAAAAAGTTTACGATACTTAAAGTCATTTACCTCACCTTTTTTATACAATTTCATGACCTCAACATATAATAAAATCATTGCATGTAAATAAAATATTGTAAAATACCTCAAACACTTTAATATAAATTCTCAAACAATGTAAAATGAACGTTACTTGAAAAGAAAAACACTTAAATTTCACAAAATTGTAAACTAATTTAAAACCTTTCAATTATAAATATATATAATTAAGAAAATTAACCAAGACAATAAACAAAAGTGTGGATTCTCAAACAAAATAATTTACACGTTAGTTGGAGACATATCCCAAGTTGGATACGTCTCTCCAACAAG
>SNQJ01S0194590.1:0-17621 GCA_010110895.2 Picea sitchensis | reverse complement strand
CTTTAGTCCATTAGTTGTAATTATACCTCCTAGTCTCCTATATATACCAAGGAGATATTTTCATTTGGAATCATCTTGTATTTGGACTTTTATGTGGGCATAAGGAGGTTGCCCCCTCGAAGAGGCTTATTATCTGAATTTCTCTCTTTTTCAAGGCATTGAGTACTTATTCTGAGGTTTTTCTATGCTATATTGATATTTGGTTCCTAAAATTGTCCTTCAGAGAACACTTGTTGAGATTTATGAAATCAACACACAAGCGTATCTCCCCATTTTTCTTCCTTACGAGTACTAAGTTGGCCACCCAGTTCTAGTACCTCAATGGTACAATAATATTGTCATCCAACATTCTTTTCAGCTCTTTCTTAATTATGGACATTAACATGGGATTAAATTGACGAATCTTGTGTCTGAATGGCTTGGAGCCATCCTTTAGAGGGATTTTGTGTTGGATGATGTTGGTGTCAAACGTCTTCAAATATTCATAGGACCATGCAAAAATATCATCAAACTTTTTTATGATATTGACATATCTGCCCTTTTGTTCTACAACTATTGCTTTGGACAACTTGATAATCTTGGGATTCTCAGTGGTCCCAATATTGCAATCAATTATCTCTTCTTGATTCTTCATGGCAGCTCCTTTGTAAATATCATTACTGTTAAACAACCTTTCCAATGGCACTAGTCCTCTTGGAATGTGATTGGTTTTCAGATACAAAATATCATGACCAGCTATTGTCTTCAGCAGGTGAGATGTTTTCTGATCTTCTAATTCCTCATTTTCACCTTCTTGACTTTTTTGATCAATTGAGATATTGAAGAATTCATCAATAGTGTGTAGAAATATCTGCAACTCTAGATCATCACTGAAGACTTGTCATTGATTTATGTTGTCTGGTATGGTTTTTATATGCCTGATCTCCACCTGATATTTAATATTTGGGTGAATGGGAGGCCTGAAAGTGCTGGTAGCTAAGGCCATAGAATCTTCTTTCTGATTCTGATCGCTGGGAATGAAGGAAGTGTTAAATGCTAGAAATAAATTATCGATCAGATCCCATACCTCGTTTATTTATTGCTTGAGCCTTTGTTGCTTATCCTGATAGATGTTCTTTACTTTATTGATGATTAACTCATAATCACCAAAAACTGCTAGACAGTCAATGGTCATGTCTTTGGCAGCCCTTAGTCCCAACACTAGAGCTTCATATTCATCTATGTTATTAGTAGTTTCAAAATCCAGCTTATAAGAGAGGGATATTGCTTCTTCTGAAGGGGAAATGAGCAGTATACCTGCACCTGATCCTTCCCTTGATGAATATCCATCGAAATACATCTTCCATACTTTGTTTTGTTGACTTGTCAGTGGCTGATCTTTGCATTGGCTAACTGATATTTCAGGTTCATCATCATTCAAATGAAAGACAGATGACCCAATCTCATCCTCAACAACATAAATTGTGTGATTTCTTGGGTTCTAATGGTCACTGAAAATGTATGCTAACCTTACCTCTCTATATAGCCCCCTATGTTATCCTCCAAACATAGGGATGGTGGAATACGTGAGGTCCATTTGCAATGATCCTCCAACCTTTTTAGCCCAAGTTCTGGATAAGAGAATACCAAACTTTGGGGGAATTTCAGCCACCACAATGTCCATCACTACACTCTTCATGGGTAATTGTGCCAAAGAAACCACCATATCCTTTATCAGTCCAAAACATTTTACTTTCTTAGAATCAAAGGAGTACAGGTCCTGGTAAGGTTTGGTTATCTCCAAACCTAGCTCTTCCATAACAACTTTGGGCATGACATTGTGAGAGGCTCCTGAGTCCATAAGATAGTTGTGCGGGATATTATCATGGACATTCAAATATATATAGAATGGAGGAGAAGAATCAAAGCCATCCTCAATGTGCGGATCCACAGTAATGGTTAGGTTTTCATCCTGCAAACTTATTACATCAGAAGATACACTAGGAGAAGTTGGTTGCAAAACTTTCATGACAGAATTTTTGAAAGGTTCATTCTTCATCAATTTTGTCAAAGGAATAGGGATATTGATCTTTCTCAACTCATGTTCTAGGCTGAAAGAGGCTAGTGTCCTATCAACTTCCTTTATTTTAGGGACTGTATGTTTAGATGAGGGAGGTGACTGAGCTTTAGATGACATAGCTTTACTTGGATTTGGCTTGGGAGGAACTTCATCTTGTTTGTTTTGGTCAGAGGTGGTGGCTTTGGGAGCCCCTACTCTTGTACTCAAATCATATTTCTTCTTGCGTTGGCCTTGAATAACTCCCTCTTCCCCTATCTGATTATCAAACTAATTTGATAGTTGTGCTACCTCATATTCTTGTTGTGTTAAATGGCTGGCATAATAATCTATTTCATTGAAAAGCACAGAAGTGTCATCCACAACATCATTGTGTGCATCCATCTCCTCAATCTAATTGTTTTGGAAAGGAGGCACTACCCTTTGATAATCAACATTTCTCCTCTCTCTTTGCATTATTTGAGGGGCATCATTAGGCCTTCTGAACTGATTTTGATTTTTATTACCAGCCCCTTGAAAAGTTATGTTTGGATGTTTAGATTCCCACTTCAGCATAGTTATTTCAGAATTCAGATCCTTCAAATTTTTGGTCATTTCATCAAGTTTTCAATCAGATGTGGTTGATTTAGAGGAGGAAGGGGAATAATCTCTTTGTTTTTTCTTATCTTTATCAACTCTGGTCTTTAATCTGTATGATGCCAAAATAATAGATTCAACCTCAATGGTTGCTTCCTGCATGGACAACAGTGTGGTTGATCTTCTCTCTCTCATGAGGAGGAAGAACTTTGCATCAAATGCATTGGCATAAGTGATCTTAGTAGAGGCTTTAGTTGGTTTGATCTCATCTGGGATTATACCATACATCTTATTGAATCTCTTGGTGAAATTTGAAATACATTCACCATTCTTTCTCTTTAGGGATCCAAACTCGGTGATGTAGTAGAGGTAATCTCTCCTATCTCCCCATTGCTTTATGAAATTTTCATCCGGCGCCTCAATATATGTAATGGAGGTTGGAGGAATACCCTTGAACGACTTTCTTACTTCCCCATCTAGGCTCTTTATGAAAAATATCATGCATACATCTGCATAATCAATGTTAAAATTATCTGCAAAGCTGTAAAATGCTACCAGGTGTTCTTCAGCAGTTACCTCACCTTCCCCATTATACCTCGGTAAATATTTTATGGAATCTGTAGTTGGGAGTGTATGTAAGCCTACAGGCAGCACTAGGGGTGCATATATGGTTGTAGTAATGACATCCATCCTATTAACAACCATAGCTTGCACAATAGGAATTTTCAAATTTATGGGAGATACGGGGGTGGATGCAGGACTGGATGATGAGGTAGAATCAAGAGTTGGAGATGTATGAGCTTCTTTTCAATTATGATTATCAAGGCTAGCAAATTCAAGTTGATTGTGATGATGGAAAGAAGTATATTATTTGTGTGCATCTTTACCCTTGAGGGGGGAGGTATATCTCTGAGCTACTGTGGATTTTCTTAGTTACCTTTCTAGTTCAAAGACTATCGTGTTATTCTCAGGATTAGTATGAGCCTTGGTGGCTTTATTGTGCTCAAATTTGGACCTTTTGAATCCTTTTTTGGGTGCCATTATTTATTTTGTGAATTATACTAAGTGGAGTCGCCAGGTAAAATATGGCAGTCTATCTATGTCTGAACTTTGTTCACCATCAAAGGTCAGAGCTAATCAATGTCGTTCTCCCAGGGAAAGATATGTCGTTACTCCGTTCCCTGGAAATGGCGCCAGAAGATGTTGGTCCTAAGGTCTTCACCTGACTTCTAAAGGGAAAATCTAGGCCACCTATCAGTTTGGAATGATTATTCTTTAATACGTTGGTTTTGTTGGTAAGCTTAAGGACCGATTTTCAAAGATGATGCTCTAGCAGGGAAGGACACTCAGTGTAAAAGTAGGTTCTCCTTTGCTAATGGTATGGGTATTAAATGACAATTGAGGGTATGAAAAGACACACATAGACCAAAACAACAAGAAATGCAATGAACCACTTGTTGCGCAGAAACTAAGACTTAAGATCATATCTCAAGACCTAGACAAATATCTAGATGCAAATCATTCAACAGGTTGCAAAATAATGGATCTTTCACTGAAAAATAGTTGTATAACAGGTTGCATAAACCAGCTAAAGATAAACTAAAACAATAGTTGAAAAAATAAGGAAATGTACATTGCACACATCACAAAATCTGCATTCAATATATGAATAAAAACATAAAGATTTGAGTAAGAAACACAACTATCATAAACATATATTCACTAGGTAGAAAACTTTACAGTTAACTAAGCAGGTCCAATTCTTCTTCTGCATCTACTTTCCTTCTGAAAACTCCCAACCCATAAAGCATACAAAGACTGCATATTTAATAGAGTTGCAAAGGTTCTCATCCATCTGGGACTCAGACCTAACTCTGGATAACTAATTGTAGAACAAATCATTAACTTAACTAAAACATTGCATGGAATACAACAATGTGCGCTACCCACTAGACTTAATAAAAAAGAGTGGTTCTTATCACACACAAAATACCACTTATTAATTCAACCTAAAGAATTCTGGAACTGAACAACTGAAACTGCTACTGTCTCTGAGATTGAAATGATGCATGCAGTGGATGAACTGTAATTGGCAGAAAAATTAGGAGTGACAAAACAGGGTTCCATGTTGAGTAATGGCATGTCTACGAGCTATTTGAGGCCTGTGGAGGATAATTGGTTGTCCGTGAAGATCCTTTCATTATATGCTCAAGGAAGAGGTAGTCTTCTGAAGTGTTTTGGAACCAACGATCCTTGACCTGGGACGATCTCCATGCTCTCTGTCTATAACAAAGCTTTCGGTGGCTAAGAGCATTCCATTTTGACCCGCCAGCTGCCATCTGTGCCTGGAAAACTTCATTGTTTTCATCCAATCGGTCATTGGGGAAGACATGACTAGTTGCAAGTAGGAGGACGTGGAGGCAATTGACCAATAGGGGATGACATGAGCAGATTTTTATTACGTGGAGGTGAGTGGAGGTGACGTGGTGACCTTACATCATATAAGCACATGATTTCGGGAGTTATCGAGGGTGGTTTGGGTCCACGCCTCTTTTGGGCCCGAAATCCCCTCTAAGCTACCACGTAGCTCCCCCGCGCTACCATGGTTTAGATTTAAGCCCGCTCAATGATTTTAATGCCCGAGCATGTTGTGGTGCCGAAATGAACCATGGTCATTGATATGGTCGCGATCTGCGATCTGGGTGGAAGGTTGATAGGTGGCGTGTGGTGAGAGGAGGTTTATATGCGGAGAGGTGGATGGTATCAAGCATTGGAAGACAGGTTCAATGTAATGAAAGGCGAGAGAGATACGCAGGAGGTGACGGGAGTGTGAGTGGAGGACAAGTGTCACGTGGTGAGAGGAGCGAGAGTAGTGAGTGGAGGTGATGCGGTGACCTGATGTCATATAAGAATGTGATTGCGAAAGTTGTCAAGGGTGGTTTGTGTCCACACTGCTTTGACCCCCGCAATTCCCCACAAGTTGCCACGTACCCTTCCAACAATACCATGGTTTCAATTGTGGGACTGCTCTGGAAAATTAACGTTCGAGCAGTTTACGTCCCCACAATGAAGTGTGGTCATCAATCGTGTCGCAATCTGTTATCCGGTTGATAGTCCATTCTTACCTATTGCAAGGATCAACGGTTTTTGTTGATTTGAGATCAACGGTCCGCAATTACTTTGGGAGTTCATGATTTGGGCCTTTTCAATGCATAGTTCTTACAATCCTCCGGAGTGTCGTATTTCCAAAGTGAGAGATATGCCTCCATGTGGCCTCTAGATTTGGATGGTTTAGATTCACTTTGAGAGTTCGGGCTTCAGGATTTTATGAATGTTGTGGTTGGAAATATCTTGAAGTGCTAAGTCTCCGAAGTGAAATATCTTCCTCCACATGTCCTCGCTAATGGACAGTCCAGATTCACTTCGGGAGTTCAGGCTTTGGGAGTTTATCAATCTTGTTCTTGGAAATATCCTGGAGCAGTACGGACACGATTGTCGTGGTAGGATCTCGGGACTTTTTTCTGGTCTTGAATCCTTGCGCGACTTCGATGCTCTGAATGCATGAAAAACGTCGATCTGGGTGGCATGTTGGATCTTCACCATTGCAATTTTAATCTAATTGATCCTACCATCTGAGCCTGAAATGGATTGTTTTGAATGTTGCATTTACCCATGGTTTTTCCCTATGCATATAACATACTCGACTGACCTGTTGTAAGCTCAATTAAAGGCAAACAAGATGATAGGTAATTCGAACCAAATCACAATACATGTTTATCCTTCAAGAAAAATAGAAAATATTTGCACAAAGAATCATAAAAGCAAGCCAACAAAGAAAACCAAGTTATTGAATAGATGGGAAACCGACTTTATCAACCAGAAGAGGAAACATTTGACAAAAGAATATGGAAATGAGAGAGGAGAGGCAGGGGTGCAGACCTAGGTTGCAACGCTTCATATGCCTCTTTAAAATCTGGGTCATCACAATACATCTCCTTAAGGTGCTCGAACCCTAAGGTTTTCACTTAAAATTATTGCAGAATTAGACATCTCCTGCTCAATGCATCAACAACTTTGTTAGCATTACCATACATATTTTTAATGAAAAAAATGATTTGCATAAACTCTATCCACTTAGCATGTCTTTGATTTAACTTATCTTGTCTGGTTATGAATTGTAAAGCCTGATTATCACTATACAAAACAAACTCTTTTGGAACAAGGTAGTGCCTCCATTTCTTTAAGGCTTGAATTACTGCATAAAATTATTTATCATATGTGGAGTACTTCCTCTAGGCATCATTCAACTTCTCACTGAAATATACAACATGCCTATTGTCTTGGCTTAAGGCTGCTCCAATTTCTACTCCAATAGCATCACATCGTACTTGAAATGTCTTCCCGAAATATGGCAATACTAGAATCGATTGTTCTGTTATCTTCTCCTTTAATATCCTAAAGCTTTTCTCATCTTCTTCTGTCCACTTAAAAGACTTGTGTCTCTTCTTCACCGTATCTAATATTGGTGTACAAATACCACTGAAACCTTTGATGAACTTCCAATAAAAACTTGTTAATCCATGGAAGCTTCTCACCTCAAATATGCTCCTTGGATATGGCCATTCTCTGATTTCTCTCACCTTCTCTGGATCCATCTTTAATTCATTTGAAGAGATTACAACACCCAAGTAAATGAGTTATGTCTTCATAAAAGAGGATTTCTTCAGATTTATCAACAACTTCTCCTGTTGTAATCTTCTCATCACTAATGTTAAATGCCTCAAATGTTCTTCTTCAGTTTTACTGAAGATTAATATATCATCCAGATATACAATCACAAACTTACCAATAAAATATTTTAATACCTCATTCATCAAACTCATAAAAGCACTCAGGGCATTTGTTTATCCAAATGGCATAACAAGCCACTCATACAACCCTTCATTTTTTTTTAAGGTTTTTTTCCACCCATCACTTTCTCTCATCCTTATCTGGTGATATCCACTTTTCAAGTCTATCTTTGAAAAATAATTTTCTCCGCTCAAGAAATCCATTAAGTCATCCATCTTGGGTAAAGGAAATATGTATCTAATGGTGATTTTGTTTATGGCTCTTGAGTTTGTACACATTCTCCATCCTCCATCCTTTTTCAAGATCAACACAGTTGGTACTGGGCATGGACTCAAGCTTTCCCTGACTAAAACCTTGTCCATCAAATCCTGGACTTGTCTCTTTACCTCCTCATTCTCTTGAGGTGTCAATCTGTATGTTTCTTTGTTCGAAAGACTCGCCCCTGGTATTAGATCAATGTGTTTCCTGATACTTTTGATGGGTGGTAATGAGCGAGGTAACTCATCCACCACTATGTCAGCAAAATTTTCCAACAGCTCCTCAATTTCTTCAGGAAGATCACCCATAGAAGTGCTTGTAAGGATGACTCTGGGCTTCCTCACCACAACAAAATGCATCTCTTGTTCCTTCTTGAATTAACTTAGGAGTTTCTTCCCACTCATGAGAAGTATACTTGTGTTGGCTTCTTCCTTCACCTTCTTATCCTCTATTGGTAGTAGCATGTGTGTCATACCATTTTTCTCCAAGGTATAAGAATTTTTTATCCCATCATGAATGACATTCCTATCATACTGCCATGTTCTCCCCAATAAAACATGACATACATCCATGGTAATTACATCACACAAAATCTCATCTCTATGTCCTCCTATCTTAAATTCAACTAGGCATTGTTTAGTTACCATTACCCGGTGTCCTTTCTGCAACCATGAGATTTTATACGGACTCAGATGTGCAATTGTCTCCAGCTCCAATTTCTCCACCATCTCTGTGGATACTAATTTATCAGTGCTCCCACTGTCAATTATCACCTTGCATACCCTATCTTTAGTCTTGCAAGCAGTTTTGAACAAACTGTTCTTCTGTACTGGTTTTTCAACCTCTGGCTCTGACTTCAAGAGAACCTTCTTCATCATCAGAGCTTTCCCATATTTTACACCTTCTGCCTCAACATTTCGCTTCTATGCTTCTAAAATGTGAGCTCCGCCTCCTCCTTCTTTCCTTCTCTCGGGGCATTCCCAAGACATGTGTCATGTCTTTGCACATGCATAACACTTCACCTTGCCTCCTTTGCCTCTTCCTCTTCCTCGAGGAAAAACATTCCTTCCACCATAATGTCTCCCTCGAGAACTTCCTCCTCTTTATGAGTGACTATGTGGTTTTCCAGTCTCAACCTTGGGATTTTGTGCCTTATCATGGGAAATTCCTTTACCTTTGTTTAGACTTCTTCCTCTACTTCGCTGTCTCTGTTTCCTAGCCAATTTCTCTTCTCCCTTCAGTGCAATCTGATAAACATCTTCCACTGTCCTCACTGCTATCATGTTGATTTCATCCTGGATTTCATATCTTAGGCCATTAATATACCTCAAAACCTTTTCATCATCTTTTTCTCTCTGTCCAGCCCTGATATTCAGCTTGTAGAACTCCTTTGTGTACTCTTTTATTATTGACCCCTTATGTCTCAGGTTCTGCAACTTCCTGAATAGATTTATCTAATAATCCTTGGGTATGAATTTATCTTTCAACTTAGCTACCATTCTATCCCATCTCTTGATCTTTTGTTGTCCTTTGCATCTTCTGTCAGCCTGTAGTTCATCCCACCACAGTGTTGCATGTCCCTTT
Organism: Picea sitchensis; assembly: GCA_010110895.2. Classification (NCBI taxonomy): domain Eukaryota; kingdom Viridiplantae; phylum Streptophyta; class Pinopsida; order Pinales; family Pinaceae; genus Picea; species Picea sitchensis. The sequence goes on along the minus strand of SNQJ01S0194590.1, from coordinate 8,296 downwards.
AATTTGGTGACAACATGTTTCACCTTTTTCTCCTCATCGACATCTTCATAGTCGAAGTACTTTTCCATTGATATTATCCAATCAAGCAATTATTCAACATCTAAATTTCCTTCGTACATTGGGATGCATATCTTTTCTCTAGCTCGCAACTTGACAACTGCTTTTAGCAAGCATTCTTTTGCAGCATCTTCTCCTGCAGCTCCTTCAACTTCAATTTCTTCTCTCTCTGCATCACTGACATCTCCAACATCAGGTGCTCTCCTTTGTGTTGTCTCCATAGCATCTAAGATTGCGTAAATTTATCTCATCTCCCTTTCCACAACTCAATTTTCTACATGTGGATCCACACGTCTTCTAGGCGGCATGGTGTTGAACTTTCCTCACATAGAGCTCAAAAAGAAACTTTGTCTCTAATACCAATTGATTCATCCCCCTTTCTCTCCTAGGGGTTGTATGACCTCACGGTCAAGGATCTTCAAAAGGATGAGCTGAATTAGCTCCTTGGGACACTGCTAGCCCCAAATTGATTTAACATGGGTCCCTTATCTCCTTAGGCACAGGTTCTATGTAACCCGTGGACCCTTTTCCTGACACTCTTGAAAATTTTAAACTGGCGGGCACTAGCTCCTTCCCCTAGGCCCCTCTCATCATATGACCGTGATTTGTGGCCCGGGGCTAAACCCTAAGGTGCTTTGGAATTTCGAGCTTCAACCGTTTTGACTGCAGTTGAAGCCTTCTTACCCGAACCTCGAACCGGTGAAATCACCTGGACTAGATCTACAGTTCGCACTCCTCTACAAGCCAACAACAATGATCTACATCAGAACTTCAGTGTTCGGGAGTTCTGAATGTCTCAACACCCTTTTTCCCCCAAAGTACCCTTTAACCAAAGCTATGGATCTAGTGCCACATGTCCTTTTCCAATGGACGGTTTAGATGGAGTTCGGTGCTTCGGCCTTTGGGAATTTTTGTTCCTTCACTATTTGTTTTCCCCAAAGTACTCTATCACCGAAGTGACAAACATGACACCACATGTCCACACAATCAAAGACTAGGATGATTCCTTACCTTTGGAGCTTGGGACAACTTTCGGTCAATGGCTCCACCTTCTCCTTGCTTTTTTCCTCGAAGTCCATGATTTGATCACGTGTGTCCTCCTCATATCAATGGTCACGATGGAATTCACGACTTTGGGAGTTTAGCACACTCCACACAGAATTTTCGTCGAAGTGCTTCTCCTCCGAAGTACGCAGATCTCCACCACATACCCTTTCGGATCTAACGGTCCAGATCTACTTCGTCCTTCACGTCTTCGTGAAGTTTTCTCTTTGCTCCACGCAAATCTTCTGGATCTCTTTTTCACAAACTCTCTAATATGCTGCCACATATCCTCATTGATACCGATGGCTAGGATTCACTTCGCAGCTTCGGGACTTCGGTGATCCCGCTCTCAAAACACTTTCAAACCTCTGAATACTCGGAGTGTCAAAGGACTCAGACGCTATCCTCTATGCAAATCTCCCATATCTCACGGTCTAGAAAGATCACGATCCTTCCGAATGGATCTCATTCGTTGATTTGAAAATTTTCAATGGGCTCCTCCCTACTGAAGAATTTCCGCCTACTATCTCTCCTGAACTTGTTCTTATTGAAACTTTGAACTCCTCAGAATTCTTTTTCGACACTTAGTCAAATATTGACCTTGTGCATGCCTTGCAAACAGTTTTCTTTCAACTTAACCCCTTGATGGGCGATTGTGCACTCCTTGCAATAGTTCTTACATGACTCGATTGTTCCTCCTGAACAATATGGCGCTGAGTGTGTTCTGCCTACGCACACTTTCAAGTTATACCTCCTGAACGTCTGAGTCAAAACAAACCTTGTCAACGCACACCTTGCAGACACTTATGCACTCTTTGCAAACAAAAGCTTCATGCTATCTCTTCTCAGCTTCTAATTCGAAATAGACTCTGTCAACACACACATTGTAAACACTATGCACTCCTTGCACAAGCTCGTAGAAGAGAAATAATTGAAACTTATATAATCCTCACAGATTCATACATTCAACCATGTAATGCATTCATAACATAAGAACAAGTAATAACAGAGAATTGCAATTTAACAGAAATCCTACCATCCATTCAGATAGACACAATAACAATAATACCAGACATTTGGGATCAACGCTTCTTTGTTATATTCATTCAAATTATATGTACATGGGCTCATACAATTCTCTTCATCCGCTCAACAACTCTCAACTTCAAATAACTTTCAACAACCTCATTTGGGAAACAATACATTTATTTATACAAAAAGGCTCATAGAGATTTTCCCTCCGACTACCTTAGTGTTATCCTATCAAATTAAAATCTTTCAACTACTAAGGCTTATTACAGTAAATGATCGGTATAGACAGATAAGAGAGAATGATTCAAATATGTACTACTATTGTCTACATTAAAGGAAATACAATCCCCATCGATCTCAAGTGATGGTTCAACCTCTTAATATTTAAGAATTTCTTCAATTTCAATCTTTTCAGATATTACATGACATGCCATATTTCAAATTTAAAAAACACTTGAAAATGTATGCTAGGGCGCTGAGCTGTCTTCCACTTGCGCTTTGATGACGATGCTCCTGCATCACATTTTCTCCTTTTGAAGAAAATCTTTTGGCATATTTGCAAGGTGTGCTTCATCATATATTTTAATGAGGGATGGTAAATACACCTCTTGCAAATCCATGTCCTCAGTGTAGTCAAGTTCTTCCTCCTCTGAATTTGTTGTATCACCTTGCTCTAAATTCATTTTTAGATATTTGGGAGGGGTAAGTGCATTTCCTTGGAGCCTAGATTATGTTTTTATTATTTGGATTCATTAGTCCTTTTTCCATCATTTAGTGTCCTCCTAAAATACCTTAGGCTAGGGATATATTTCTTTATCCACCTCTCATGCACTCAACTCTTGGTTATCCTAATCTAAAGATAGTGATTGCAAACTATTGTTCATTTTGGGAATAGTAGGAGTCGCTTGAATTTATTTCTTCTTGCATGATTTTGTAGTGCCCCCACTCCTAACCTCACCAAAATTTTTCTGCTACCCATCAAATTAAATATTTGTAGCATGCTAAAAACATCCTTGCATATAACAAAATTGTTAAAAAAAAGAGCATGAATGCAATATATTACACATTCATACAACATCTAATAATTTCTCAAACTCAGAGTATGTACACAACAAATAAATCATACAATTAAATGCAATGCATGGACGATTTAACATGCATCTAGTAGCATTATGAATGCATCCAAATAAACATATACATGGTAGCATATAAATTGTTCAAAACTCAAAGTAAACACACAACAATAAAAACCCATAATTAAAAATAGTGAAACAAAGACAAAACACTTATCTTCTAAAATTATATGTGCAACCAGCTGTAGAGGATGGACATTCCACCCAGTTGTAACCTTTCTGCTCCAAATATCAATAGTAAGCCACCCCTGAGTTGGGGCTACAAATCCAAAAGAAATGGCATATCCCTATTGTCCACTGACAATCCAATATAACCCACAATAAGATGATTTTTCATAGCTATCCCAATCCACCATCTTTCTTCCCATCAACCTACACAATCCAAGGAATGGGATCCCCCTTCTCTACATACAGTCCCTCAAGCCTTCCCACTTCCCTCCAAGGTTCAAGCACATGTTGTCTAGGAATGTCTCTTACTAAGGACTCAATTTATTTACATCTACAACAGGAAAATATCACAACAACAAGATCACATGTTGTTGGGATAATATCTTACACATAATCTCACTCTATAGGCCTAACATCCCACTTCTTTATGAATTTACAACTCAACAAGTTGCCACACATACCCACTATGGTTTCCTTCAAGCTCTAGTACTCTTCTCCCTCTTATTGTCCCCAAAAACTAGTTGAAAGAATTACCTACCAAACCAATTCGAATTTCCCCTTTTCCTATGCATGTTGACTCTCACATTCCCCAATGTTGATTGCGCTCATCCCCATGCTCTCAATAACTATGTGAAGTGAATTTTCACACCAACCCTCTTACATGTGTTTAATGATTGGGGCTTTGATACTCTCAAAAGGAAATTAGAAGGTTCATACAAAATAATTATTTTAGAAAGAGGGTTGGGACTAATAAACATGAATATTTCCCCCTTGGACCCCCTCTTAGATTCTCCCCTCTCTTGTGGAAACTTAGCGCCCATTACTTCATTTGTGTAAATTTGTAGCCAATGTTACATTTTATTTTATTATTACAGTATAAAATGTTTACATATTACATAGTCGGGTATGCATCCATACATCGTAGTTACATTATACATTGCTAAACCGAGGATTAAAAATGGGGATGTTTCATTTCCACCCCCCTACAATTTTCACTATATTCGATGGACATCACCATATCAGTATACATGTACAAAATTTACATCATAGTACTTGATATTTTTGCAAGTTTACAACTCTTGCAACAATTCCAACCAACATTAATCTCTTGTTCCCCTCAACCTACACAACCCGAGGAAGTGTATCCCCTTCTTTGCACCATAGTCCCTCAAGATGTACCACTTCCCTTTTGGGGATCCAATATAGATTGAGTAGGAATTCTCTGAGATGTGGCTCTAGGAACTCCAACTGCCAAAATGGAGTCTTGCACACTTATATACAATTATACATTTAGTTTTCTTCAAAATTTGTAAAACATTACCGATACTCCTTCTGCATGGTTTCCTTGTTCTCCCACATGGCATCTTCGAGATCATAGAAGGTCAAATCGACCTTTACCAAGCCAATGGATTTGCTCCTTAGCACTTTGAATTTATGGTCCATGATGCACACTAGCTCCACCTAAAATTCTCATTTGTGCTCCACCTAAATCACAGTCCATTCAATTACATGGTCAGGGTCGACCACATATTTCTCCAATAAAGACACATGAAACAAATTATAAATTTTCATGGATGCAGGAAATGCAAGCATGTATGCAACTGGGCCTATCTTCTCTAAAACTTCAAACGACCCATAGTATCTTACTGCCAACTTTGGGAAACTTCCCAATCTTAGCAAGCTCCTTTTTTCCTTTACTTTTAAAAACACATGCTCACCCACTTTGAATTATTTGTATTTCGTAATTGTATCTACATAACTCTTTTTCCTATCTTGTGCAAATTTTAAATTTTGCTTGATATTTACCATTCACTGTAATGAATCCTATTACCATAAATTATTATTTTTTAATTCCATTGATAATCGTATACTTATTTTGTTATATTTAACATATGGTTGTTTAAATGTTTAACACATATGATTATTTGATACTCTTATCTAATTGTCATGGTGTTACCATGACATGATATAGACTCATTGGTGCTCAATACCATATATCAACTCTACCATCATATTGAACATCATCTTTTCATGAGTCTTGTCTTCATCGGGGGTATTGGAAGTTACTTTATTAGTCATTATGTTATACATTCATTCATAAGGTAACATTATATTACTCATCCCTACTCTTATAAATTCCTTCTCTTCTTCGCAGGGACAAGTTATGGTGCTAAGGTTTGGAGGGGACTTATATTCCTTATGGTAAGTTTTCCTTCTATCTTTATTTAAACACTTGGTGTACCATGGTTCAAAATCATTATAAGTCTTATAACATAATAAGAAAACCATATATTGTTTATCAATAATTTTACCAACCCAAATTAAATATTGTATAACCATGATGAATATGGATCTTAACTCAATCCTATAAGTCACATTATATGTGTTATGGGAAAAGGATGTTGTTAATATATGAACGATATAGTGGTGATCTGAAACTAATCCCACGGATTTACTTTTTAATAAAGATAAACTGACCCTAGCCATTGGCCTTAGGGTCTATATGAATACCAACATGATGCTCCTTCACAACAATTATTTCATGTCAAGGGCGTACACCCATCACGTCGCATTCAAGACTTAAGTTAACATGATCTTGTTTAACGTCTAACTTTGAATAAACTCTGGTTTAAAACCTTTGGGAACAATTGGACATGGTTTGCACACAGGATTTTTTGTCCTTTGAGAACAATTGTCCATGGTTTGCACACATTCTTATTAAGCCTTTGGGATCAAACATTTTTTGTATTCCAAGGTAAGAAACAAATTGGTTTACCATAAGTAGTTTTTTTCGCTTTGATATAATAATTACATATGAATAATATGTTTTGTAATGAATTCTATGCAGGGTTTGTTGAAACCCTTGCAACGCAATCGAGTCCATGAGGTTGTTATTACTAGGTATCATAATCTTGGTGCTTTCCCATGTAATTTAAAAGTGTTATCATGGATAAGAGCTTCATTGTGAGTTAAGTGGTGATGAGGAAATTGCATGTCATCTTACTGAGGTTAGATGGCACCGATGTCTCACTACATGAGATTTACACATTTGAGCATTTGAGCATTTCACGCATCGTAGTACTGTGAAGGATTTATGTCGGCGATAATCAGATGAGTGGGTTTTACCAGGAGATATACAGATTTGAAAGTTTATCACTAAGCGCTCAACGAATGATATATTAACTCGGAGGGCGGCAGCAAGACCAAAGGTAGCGGCAATGGCAGTAACAACATATCATTCATTGTTTTTGAATGTATGCAAACTGTTTGGAGAAAGCTCTTAATAAAAAGAAGCAGATGTGTATTGTTTTAACGGCAGTAGCAGACATCTAGGGACAGGGACAGGGACAGTGGGCTCATCTTGAGGGACAGTGGGCTAACAAAGGATAGGGACAATGGTCTAACAAGGACAGTGGGTAGACCAGCAAGTTTTCAGTGGTCAGACCAACAGATAGTGAAGGGTTAAGCATAAAAAAGAGGGTCAGTTTTGGGCAGAGACTTTGATTTCCCTTAATATCAGCATGACAATGGAACAAGAAACTTTAGAACCCGTGGAAACAAATGATATAGGGCAAGTGAAAATTGCCTCATCAGCCAAAACTGGAAATTGGGTTTGGGTTAATGCCAAACAGTACCGGGGCATTTTAAAACGAAGACTAGCTCGTCTAAAATGGGAGCAGACAAGGAAAAAAAGGTCTCAAAGGGAAAGTACTTGGGTTCTTCATAAGAAACAACATTCAAACAAGTCCTCTTTGCAAATATGTGGCAACAAGTCTAAAGGAAAAGGAAAAGTCATTGATAATTATGCCTTATATAGTCCCACATACACACCTCTCACTTGGTCATCTGATCTTTATGTGAAAGAACTGTTAAAGGTAAAAGAGAGGTTGGAATTAGTAGAAGCTAAAGAGTTGGAAAGAGATTGTACAATCCATAGAATAATAGTCGAAAACCAGGCTTTAGCAGAAAGCAACAAAGTTCTGAAGGAGCAAGTGTCATTGCTACAAGAAGCTCTCCGAATGGGGAAAACAGAATGGCAACGCAGGAAAGAGGAAGTGCAAAACATGAAGAAAATTGTAGTGGAGAATACAGAGGTGTTGAATGCGAAGCCATCCCAGGATAAGGGGAAAGTAGTTACCCAAATAGACAACAATGAAGNAATGGGGAAAACAGAATGGCAACGCAGGAAAGAGGAAGTGCAAAACATGAAGAAAATTGTAGTGGAGAATACAGAGGTGTTGAATGCGAAGCCATCCCAGGATAAGGGGAAAGTAGTTACCCAAATAGACAACAATGAAGAGACATCAAGAGAAGAGGGGAAAGGAGATTCCGCAAAAATCTCCAAAACCTGGGCTCAAATTATTAGCAATCCTACTAAGAGGGAAGGAGAAAGAAACATTCAGGTTGACAACATGCAAGATGGAGAAAGAAAAGAAAGACAAGATAGAGCAACAAACATAATTATCAAGGGGGTGAAAAATTATGGGAAAAATGAATGTACTCTTGACCTTGCAAGAGACTTTTTGAAAGACAAGCTCCAATGGCAAGGACAAATATGTCAAGCATGGAGAGTAGGTAATCCTAACGGTGAGAGAGCCAGGCCCATAAAAGCCATCATGCCCAACTTGCGTGATAAGCATATCATTCTAAGCAGGAAGCAGTTCTTGAGGGGTTCTTAGTTTTTTCTAGAAGTAGACTTAACGGTAAGACAATAAGAGGAAAGGAGGGACAAGATGACAAAAGTTAGGGCAGCAAGAGATGAGGGAAAAAGAGCATGGATTTATAAAGGTAAAGCTGTGATAGTGCAATTTGGACCTCCTTCCAAAACAAGGCAGCAAGACAATAACAAAGGAGAGGCAACA
>SNQJ01S0194589.1:5555-17621 GCA_010110895.2 Picea sitchensis | reverse complement strand
CAAGAGGAGATCTACCTGTTCGCAGGGAGATTTTCCTTCAACAGCATGAACGCAAGATCTCAACAATTCTAATTAAGTGTTAAAGTGGATGTAACGATATCCCAATAGATGTGGCACGAGCCCAATTAAATGTAGAAGGTGTGCTTTCATGCTAACCAGGCATTGCAATCCAAAATAATCATAAGAAAAAAAATGAGAGATGAAGTCCAAGTGGAACTAACAAAGTGTTGTTCAGGTAAGAAGGGGATTTGATGTTAAATCCACTCCATTTGTCTTACTATAATATGCATCCGATTAAATGGAGGTGTGAAAACCTAACAGGTTAAGAATCCCGCAAAATTTAGATAATGCCAAGGTCAGCATCATGCGCGAGGGCCACTACCCCTGTTACTACAACAACAAGCTCATAAGTTAATAAATAATTGAGTGCGCTAGAATCAAGCTCTTATGCTAAGAATTAATATTGATTGTGTATGCTGACCCAAGGAAGTTACTGCTTGTAGATATGCATAAATATCCTTCTAGCATTATTGAGAATGATATCACCTATTTTTCTTGGCACAATACCAGCAGATTCATATGGATATTCTTCCAATACGCTTCAAAATTATTTAAGGATTGTTGCAATTATACCACAACCATTTGAGATTGCATGCATAAAGCAGACAATCCTTTTCATAAACACTGGGGAATTTTCTCCCCATCAAACCCACCTGCGCCTTGGATTCACCCTCAACGAATGGTACGATGGGGTTGATATAGTGAGGCCACCAGATCGACCACCTATGCATCATTTAGGTTGCAAGATTTTGGGTGTTCTGAACCAAGAAAATGGGAGGGTCAATTTTAGACAAAATTTTGTTTTATGAAGATAAATACCAAGCTCCTCAAGTATCCAAGAAGGAATTAAACAAAATTTTACTCAGTTTTCAATAATTGACAAGCGAATCAACGTCACACCAATTGAGGAAAACAGCCTAGAGGAATTTATGATCTGTCTTTTATGAGCAGAACGAAATGAATACATATTATTAACAGATTCTTAACACAAAATAACAGAGATACAGTAAAACTAGTTTTCTATTCAATAATGAAATAAGTTGAAACTATAAAATGCAGCGGAAACAAGCTTGTTGGAATGGTGGCAGCTTATCTCTGAGAAGAGATGTGACGGTTGCGCTCATTTGCAAGAAGATGAATACAATGAGGCTTTGAATTCATTTTACAATAAACAGGAATGAAAAAAACCCTATACACCCAAAAACCTAACCCTAGGAGATGAAGCGCCAAAAGTCATGTGGGCCCCGTTTGGGTAAGTTAGTACATTAACTTCCTGGGGTCGTAACTTTTGCATACGATCTTCGTTTTAAGCGTATGATAGCCTGTTGGAAAGGTATCGTCTAGGAGATTAATTTTGGGGCCTCAATCATGCTGTAGGATATCATTGAGAAGATCGATCCCGAAAATCCTTCATTTAGGCCCTCAAAATGGCCCCGGAAGTGAAAACTGCTAAAAATAGTAAATTGCCAAAATTGCCAGAAAACTGTTTTGAGCCAGTTGGAAAAGGTGGGTGGCCACCGATATCCATCTGGATCAATCCTCCCTCCTTAGGAAGAAATGTTCTCCATTGCGTTGAGTTCCCCCATTAGATGAGAAAATTTCTACTGAATTTGGCCCCGGGTGAGCCACTTGCCTTGGTGCAGAAGATGCCCTGCTTTGACGACTCGATAAAGCTGGATCCTTTGATGTTGAGTTCCCTTGATCTGTGTGTCCACGATCTAATCATTGGATGCATGTTGGATGCAGTGAGGTTGAGATCTGTTGGTGTCAGTTTTTATGCTACGTCTGAGGTGTCCAATAATGGTGGGAAATAAGGGCGAAGGAGATCCACATTGAACACTAAGTGCAGGCCAAGGAAAGGAGGAATGTTGAGTTCAAAAGAATTATCCCCCATGGCCTTGGTGATGGTGTACGACCCATAAGGGAGTGGGCGAAGCTTTTGATGGGGTCCTGTAAGACGTTCTTTCTGCAAGTGCAACCAAACTTTGTCTCCCACCTAAAACTTATGTGGCACCCGATGTTGATCATGGCGTTGTTTGTACTTGTCATTGGACTTCTATAGGATATCCTGCACCTGTTGGCAGATGTGCTGGATTCTCTAAATGAACCGGGTGGATTTTTCAGCTTCATTTGGAACAGGAGATGATTCGGTCAAGGTGACCGCAAGGGGAACTGCAACATCTATGGGACCCAATGGTTGGAATCCAAACCCCACCTGAAAGGGGATGTGGTCAGTTGAGCTATGCAGGGCTCGATTGTAGCTATGTTGGACATAGGGAAGGATCTCATCCCATGTGCGAGGGTGCTTTGAATTATACATGCAAAGGATATGCACGACCATTCGATTTACGACCTCGATTTGGCCATCTGTCTGGGGGTGGAAGGTCATGGATTTGGTTAGCTTAGTGTACAGCAATGACTAGAGGCTCGACCAGAATGTGCTCAGAAATCGACTTTTCCTATCTAAGACAATGGTTTGTGGGAGTCCAAAATGTACCCATACCTACTCAAAGAAGAGCTTGGTAGTGGCCTCTTCTATGATGCTCTTCTTGTAGGAAAATTGAATCATCACCTTAGAAAAGCAGTCAACAACCACAAAAACACAGTCATTTCCCCGCTTGCTAGACGGCAGGCCGGACATGTAGTCCATTGATATGGATTCCCATGGCCTATCAGGAGTACGAAGAGGGGTGTATAGTCCCTGTTTCTTAGTGGTTGGTTTGGCAATAGCGTAGGCAGTTCAAGACCTGATATACTTGTTGACCTCCTCTTGGAGTTTCAGCCAGTAGAAATGTTTTTGTAGCATCGCCACTATCTTTTCGATGCTGAAGTGTCCTACCACCTGACTATAGTGGGCTTCCTAGATCAGCTTCACTCTCTCTCTTGATGGAACACAGATATGGCCTAGATGACAAAGCAACCCATCCTGAAGATAGAAATTATCGACAACTATGTTTGCACCCAACATTTGGTAGGTGGTGGCGAAGTATGGGTCTGTCTCATAGAGTTGGGGACATCCAGAGGTCTCATGGCCGCAAGAGTCTAGCACCATGGTGAGTGCTGCGACTGGTGGTCTGTTGAGGCAATCAATGATGTGATTGGTGCTTCCTATTTTATACTTGATGTTGAGGTGGAATTGTTGCAAGTATGTGGACCAATTTTGATGGAAGTCATTCTACAATTCTCCTTGTGTTTGCATAAACTGCAGTGGCTTATGATCAATGTGGATGACTGTCTTCTTCCCAATAATGTAATGTCTCCCCTGGCGGTAGGCTTGCACAATGGAGTACATTTCTTTGTTGTAAGTAGGGTACTTACGTACAACATCAGATAGTGTCTCACTATGATAGGCCACGGGGTGGCCGTACTAAGTGAGAACAACGCCCACTGCATAGTCTGAAGCATATGTCTCGATCTCAAAGGTATGTTGCAAGTCTGGTAGTGAAAGTACTAGGGATGAGCACAAGCGTTGATTCAAATCATTGAACGCTTGTTTTTGGGACTGGCCCTAGGCAAATTTTTCCTTACCACCACCACTGGTGATTTGGCTGAGGGCCCATGCATTATGGGAGAATCCCAACACAAACTTGTGGTAGAAATTGGCAAGGCCCAAGAAGCTCTGAAGCTCAGTGAGTGTGGTTGGGGCTGGACAGTCACGGATGACTTGGATATTGGGTAGATCCACATGTACACCATGTTGATCAATTATGTAGCCCAACTAATGGATCTTGTCCATGTCGAAGGAGAATTTTTCCAAGTTAAGGTATATCTTGTGCTATCGTAGGGTGTGCAGAACCTATTGAATATGATGTAAGTGTTTGGCCCAAGTTGTTTTGTAAATGAGAATGTCATCTAGATACACCACTACAAAATTATTGGTGAATGGTCACAAGATATCGTCCATCATCCTCATGAAAGTGGTTGGAGCATTTGTCATACCAAAGGGCATGACCAACCATTCAAAAAGGCCTTCCTTTGACTTGAAGGCGGTCTTCCATACACCTGTTTGTTCTATCGAGACCTGGTGGTAGCCAGACTTTAGATCAATCTTAATGAAGTATTTATCCCCCATGAGTTGATCAAGGAGGTCGTCTATACAGGGAATCAGGAACCGGTTTCTGACTGTGATTTTATTCAGAGCCCGATAATCAATGTAGAGTCACCAAGTTCCATATTTCTTTTATACTAGCACGATTGGGCTCCCACAAGGCGATGATCTAGGACGAATGTGCCCCTTGTGGAGAAGTTTTTGGATTTGTTGCTTGATCTCCTCATTCTCTAACAGAGAGAGATGATAGACTGGCCCATTAGGAAGCGGTGCATCAGGGGTCAGATCGATGGGGTGCTTGACCTAGCAGTGCATAGGTACCCCTATAGGTGAGGAGAAGATATCTGAGTATTCTTGCACGACCTTATCTACTTTCTTCTGTTGTGTGGAGAGGTCGGTCGCAGAGGCCCTAGATGTGGTTGTGATCTTTCGCTTATTCTGAGAGTGACACGAAGAAGACAAACTTCCCCGTCTGAGAGATGACCTTCTTGCATTGCTTGGCAGAGATCAAGGAAATAACACTAGGTGGGACTCCCTCAGGTATCCTGTACAACTTCCTGTTCAAAGTAATAATAACACTACGAGGCCTAGACTCATATAAAGTGTGGCATTTCCATAAACAAGGTTGGCCCAAAAGAACATCACAAACTTTGAGAGGAGAAACATCACATAATACCTCATCTTTGAAGGGCTTAATGTTGTATGATAGTCAACACTGTTGGCTAACGCGCAGATCGCTTCCTTGGCAGAGCCATCCAATGGTGTAGGGTTGTGGGTGAGGCGTTGTGGACAGGGCCAACTGCTTGACGACCTCTGCAGAGATGAGGTTATTTTGGCTACCGCTATAAATGATGAAGTGCAACGGGGTACCTTTTACCCACATTTGCGAATGGAAGAGGTGCTCTCCTTCTTCTGGCTCGTCTGGTTCACCATGTTGGAGCTTGGTGGTAGCAACGATGGCACTGGGTTCTATGTCAATGATCTGTATTCCCATTTTTGGTTCTGGCTCGAAGTCAGAATCCACATCTGATTTAGAGGCTTTCACTTTGGCCACCAGTGACAACTTTGAGTGACAATCAACAGTGTTATGCCAAGGGCTCTTATGGAAGTCGCACCACTTCCCGGTATCTTTCTTTGTCTTTCCAGTGTCCTTCTTTGCTTGTGGCTTGGAATAGTTGTCCTGATATTGTTCATCTTTTCTCTGTACTTTATTCTGTGTTTGGAATAGTTGTCCCGGATATTGTTCATCTTTTCCTGCATTTCTTTATCTCCGTGGGTTGGGGTCAGCCTTTCCCGATTTTGCATAGAGGGGTCTCAAAGTCTAAATTGTCACGCCTTTGTTTGAGCTTTTCATTTATTTGAGGGTCTCCTGTGAGTCAAAGCGCCTAAAGGATGAGATGTCTAGAAATTCCATTCGGGTCCGATGTATTCATGAAGAGCACTGATTTATACTCGAGCACCGATGTCGCTCAATATTTCAGATACCCAGCTTGGTGCAGCAGGGAAAAATTTGGCACTACTTGGTCTCTTTCTTGCCGCTAGCAGGGTCCATTTGGTATATAAGTCGCGTCATAACTTCCGACAGGGTAGTATTGTTCCTTAATAGCATCCCTGAAGGAATCTCAAGTGCCTGTGACTGTAAATAATGAGGTTTCCTCTATTTCTATTTTCTCACAGAATGTTTCCCACCAATATTTGACATTGGGAATGGATTTGAGGAGCACAAAAGCAATCTTTTCTCTATTCGAGAAGTTATGGACAGAAAAATACCCTTCTAGTAGATTCAACAACTTGTCTATAGCATCTGCGTCTATCTGAAATTCAAATATAGGAATATCAAAATTTATTTGTACCTTGAAGGGGGTGGCACCTCCGATCGAAGAAGATGCATCAACTATTGATAGCCAAAGAAGGATTTGTGCGAAACTATCCATCATCTCGTTTCTCTGTTGCGTGAGGGCTTCCTCAATCAACTGTTTGAAAGGATCTCTTGTCCTATTGATCCATATTTTATGAGTAGAATGAAATGAATACAGATTATTAATAGGTTCTTAAAAAAAAATAACAAAGATACAATAAAAATGGTTTTCTATTCAATAACAAAATAAGCTGAAACTGTAAAATGCAGCGGAAACAAGCTTGCAGGAATGGTGACGGCTTATCTCTGAGAAGAGATGTGACGGCAGTGCACATTCGCAAGAAATAGGTTACAATGAGGCTCTGAAGACCTTTTTACAATAAGAAATAATTCCAAAAAACCTAGACATCCAAAAACCTAACCCTAGGAGATGAAGCACCAAAAGTCATGTGGGCCCCGTTTGGGTAAGTTATATCAACTTCCCAGGGTCGTCACTTTTGCATACGATCTCTGTTTTAGGTGTGTGATAGCCCGTTGGAAAGGTATCATAGAGGAGATTCATTTTGGGGGCTCAATCATTCCTTTGCATATTATTGAGGATATCGATCCCGAAAAACCTTCATTTAGGCCCTCAAAATGGCCCTAGAAGTTAAAACTGCTAAAAATAGTAAATTGCCAAAATTGTCAGAAAACTGTTTTGAACCAGTTGGAAAAGGTGGGTGGCCATCGATATCCATCTTGATCACCTGTCATATTTCTTTTCTCCTGCCATGAGAGGTCGCTTGGGTGTGCGAGATCTTTTGTCCTCAAGGGAAACAAGCTCAAGACCCAACTCTTTGTACTCTGACCTCATTGGGGACATGCATTAAGACGACAAGGAGCGGACTCCTTTGATACCACTGATATGGATTTTATGAGAAGAATGAAATGAATACAGATTATTAATAGATTCTTAACACAAAATAATAGAGATACAGTAAAACTAGTTTTCTATTCAATAATGAAATAAGCTGAAATAGTAAAATGCAGCGAAAACAAGCGTGTTGGAATGGTGACGACTTAACTCTGAGAAGAGATGTGACAGCAGTGCGCATTCACAAGAAGAAGGTTACAATGAGGATCTGAAGGCCTTTTTACAATAATCAAGAATTCCCAAAACCCTAGACATCCAAAAACCTAACCCTAGGAGATGAAGCGCCAAAAGTCATGTGGGCCCCGTTTGGGTAAGTTAGTACATCAACTTCCCGGTGTTGTAACTTTTGCATATGATCTTCGTTTTAGGCGTGTGATAGCCCTTTGGAAAGATATCGTCGAGGAGATTCATTTTGGGAGATAAATCATGTCATTGGAAATCATTGAGGAGATCGATCCCAAAAAACCTTCATTTAGGCCCTCAAAATGGCTCCAGAAGTTAAAACTGCTAAAAATAGTAAATTGCCAAAATTGTCAGAAAATTGTTTTGAGCCAGTTGGAAAATGTGGGTGGCCACCGATATCCATATGCATCACCTGTCATATTTCTTTTATTCTGCCATGATAGGTCACTTGGGCATGCAATAGCTTTTTTCCTCAAGAGAAACAAGCTCAAGACCCAACTCTTTGTACTCTGACCTCATTGGGGACATGCATTAAGACGACAAGGAGCAGAATCCTCTGATACCACTGATACAGATTTTATGACTAGAATGAAATGAATACAAATTATTAACATATTCTTAACACAAAATAACAGAGATACAGTAAAATTGGTTTTCTATTCAATAATGAAATAAGCTGAAACAGTAAAATACAGCGGAAACAAGCTTGTTGGAATGGTGACGGCTTATCTTTGAGAAGAGATGTGACGGAAACACGCATTCACAAGAAGAAAATTACAATGAGGCTCTGAAGTAATTTTAACAATAAGAGAGACATCCAAAAACCTAACCCTAGGAGATGAAGCACCAAAAGTCATGTGGGCTCGTTTGGGTAAGTTAGTACATCAACTTCCTGAGGCTGTAACTTTTGCAAACAATCTCCATTTTAGGCACGTGATAATCCATTGGAAAGGTATCATAAAGGAGATTCATTTTGGGGGGTCAATCATGCCTTTGAATATCATTGAGGAGATCGGTCTAGAAAAACCTTCATTTAGGCCCTCAAAATGGCCCTGGAATTAAAAACTGCTAAAAATAGTAAATTGCCAAAATTGTCAGAAAATTGTTTTGAGCCAGTTGGAAAAGGTAGGTGGCCACTGATATCCATATGGATCACCTTTCATATTTATTTTCTTCTACCATGAGAGGTCTCTTGGGCATGCGATAGCTTTTTTCCTCAAGAGAAACAAGCTCAAGACCCAACTTTTTGTACTCTGACCTCATTGGGGACATGCATTAAGACGACAAGGAGAAAATTCCTCTGATACCACTGATATGGATTTTATGGGAAGAACGAAATGAGTAAAAATTATTAATAGATTCTTAACACAAAATAACAGAGATACTGTAAAATTGGTTTTCTATTCAATAAAGAAATAAGCTGAAACTATAAAATGCAGCGGAAACAAGCTTGTTGGAATGGTGATGGCTTATCTCTGAGAAGAGATGTGACGACAGTACGCATTTGCAAGAAGAAGGTTACAATGAGGATATGAAGGCCTTTTTACAATAAGAAGTAATTCCCAAAACCCTAGACATCCAAAAACCTAACCCTAGGAGATGAAGCGCCAAAAGTCATGTGGGCCCCGTTTGGGTAAGTTAGTACATCAACTTCCCGGGGTCGTAACTTTTTCATATGATCTCTATTTTAGGCGTGTGATAACATGTTGGAAAGGTATCATTGAGGAGATTCATTTTATTGGATCAATATTTCCTTCAAATATCATTGAGGATATTGATCCCGAAAAACCTTCATTTATGCCCTCAAAATAACCCCAGAAGTTAAAACTACTAAAAATAGTAAATTGCCAAAATTGTCAGAAAATTGTTTTGAGCCAGTTGGAAAAGGTGGGTGGCCACCAATATCCATCTAGATCACTTTTCATCTTTCTTTTCTCCTTCCATGAGAGGTCTCTTGGGCGTGAAATATCTTTTGTCCTCAAGAGAAACAAGCTCAAAACCCAACTCTTTGTACTTTGACCTCATTGGGGACATGCATTAAGATGATAAGGAGAAGACTCCTCTAATACCACTGATTTGGATTTTATGAGAAGAACGAAATGAATACATATTATTAATATATTATTAACACAAAATAACAAATATACAGTAAAATTGGTTTTCTATTCAATAATGAAATAAGATGAAACTGTAAAATGCAGCGGAAACAAGCTTGTTGGAATGGTGACGGCTTATCTCTGAGAAGAGACGTGACGGTAGTGCACATTCACAAGAAGAAGGTTACAATGAGTCTCTGAAGGCCTTTTTACAATAATCAAGAATACCAAAAACCATAGACATCCAAAAACCTAACCCTAGGAGATGAAGCGCCAAAAGTCATGTGGGCCTCGTTTGGGTAAGTTAGTACATCAACTTCTTGGGGTCATAACTTTTGCATACGATCTCCGTTTTAGGTGTGTGATAGCCCGTTGGAAAGGTATCATTAAGGAGATTCATTTTGGGGACTCAATAATGTATTTCTATATCTTTAAAGAGATCTATCTTGAAAAACCTTCATTTAGGCCCTCAAAATGGCCCCAGAAGTTAAAATTGCTAAAAATAGTAAATTGCCAAAATTGTCAGAAAACTGTTTTGAGCCAGTTGGAAAAGATGGGTGGCCACCGATATCCATATGGATCACCTATAATGTTTCTTTTCTCCTGCCATGAGATTTTTCTTGGGCATGCTAGAGCTTTTTTCCTCAAGAGAAACAAGCTGAAGACCCAACTCTTTGTACTTTGACCTCATTAGGGGCATGCATTAAGACAACAAGGAGCAGACTCCTCTGATACCACTGATATGGATTTTATGAGAAGAATGAAATGAATACATATTATTAACAGATTCTTAAAACAAAATAACAGAGATACAGTAAAACTAGTTTTCTATTCAATAATGAAATAAGTTGAAACTGTAAAATGCAGCGAAAACAAGCTTGTTGGAATGGTGACGGCTTATCTCTGAGAAGAGATGTGACGGTTGCGCTCATTCACAAGAAAATGATTACAATGAGGATCTTAAGGCCTTTTAAAATAAATAGTAATTCCAAAAACCCTAGAAATCCAAAAACCTAACCCTAGTAGATGAAGCGCCAAAAGTCATGTGGGCCCCGTTTGGGTAAGTTAGTACATTAACTTCCTAGGGTTGTAACTTTTGCATACGATCTCCGTTTTAGGCGTATGATAGCCCGTTGGAAAGGTATCATCGAGGAGATTAATTTTGGGGCCTCAATCATGATATATTCCATAATTGAGAATCTCAATCATGAAAAACCTTCATTTAGGCCCTCAAAATGGGCCCGGAGGTGAAAACTGCTAAAAATAGTAAATTGCCAAAATTTCCAAAAAATTGTTCTAAGCTAGTTGGAAAAGGTGGGTGGCCACTGATATCCATATGGATCAATTTATATTGAGTATCTAGTAGTAGGATAAAGGTACTAGGGAATTTTAATGATCGCCCAGCTATTCATGGAGATCGAAAGGAATCGAGCTGAAAAAGATATAATACAAGAGCACATCAACCAATTTCAGAAAGACCATACAATCTGTAGCAGAAGCCATTACTTACTTCAGTTTTGTACTAGTTATAATCATTAACAATAGACCAAGAAGAGAGCATACGAAAGGATAAATGGAATAGCAAAGTAAGATATTCTAATTTAAATCCAGTCTCCATAAATTCCTTCTATAGTACTTGACTGTCAAGGGAGCTGCAAAATTTGAAATGGAGTTTTTATTACATCCGCGGAAAAATAAAAAACATTACATATACAACCAATATTATTACAATTCAAGTGACAAGGGAATACATTTTGGTACCAATGTTTCCATTACATCTGTAGCGAAATAGAAAACACTACATATGCAAAAAAATCTTATTAAAATTCAAGCGATAAGGAGAATGCCTTCGATAATAGTGTTTTTATTACATCTATGGTGAATAAAAAACCATACATATATAACCAAATCCTATTACAATTCAAGTGCAAAGGAGAATACCGTCACTGACAAAGATAGGCTTGGAAATGTTCTTCAACAACTGGCGATCCTTTCGTCCTCCCGCTTGCTAATCATAGAGACGTCACTGGTACATCCCAACCAATTCTAAGGGTACTCTTCTTCCCCCTTATCCCCCCCAACCGCAAAGGGACCATGCAAAAAAAAAAACATAATTCCTCTAGATCCCAGCTTGTGTCACAAGGTAGAGCCACCACTCCTCTCAAGCATGGGTATCCCAGATCTCACAAGTAAAACTAGTCAAAAATTTTGTAGCATAGCTTTACCCATCACTAGTGTGATCCATTTCTCATCTAGGCCTTTTGTTTTATATAATTTATCCATGACGATAACATCAAATCATATATGTGTATTGATGTTATTTATCTTATGACGATAAATAACATCAATAATAACATCAATAAATCATGTTATTTTTTTTATATAACATCAAATCATATCAAGAACATCAAATCATAAACCATCAACATCGTCATAAGAATCCATAAGCGAAACAACAACCATGTACTATAACCAGATCACTTGCACACAAGTGTCCTCAAAGAATAATTTGATAACATGTGCTTGCAAGAGAGGGATGTTACAGATTTATACAATTTGGCATCTAACCCATCTCTACATTTGACTCATTCTTCCAAGTCTTTTAGGTTAAGCCATAAGAAATACATATTTTCCTAAAATTGGTATATCGAGACCTATGCAAACTATTTAGCATAAATTCTTTCCTTTAACATATAATGAGCAAAATTACGGAGTTGGCCTTTCTCTAATTAGCATTGGGAATAGTTAAGTGGCATAAAGTTCATAGAAAATTTTAGGGGTTAGATATTGTCCATGGGCTAATTTTCCATGTTTTTTCCAAAACAAATTTGCCAATTTCCATTTTTTCTAAAAGTGATTCGCCCAAATTTTACAGAACAAAAATATTTTACCTTAAAAATAGCCCAAA
>SNQJ01S0194588.1:0-12007 GCA_010110895.2 Picea sitchensis | reverse complement strand
CATGGCATTGATGTCAACATCTTTGAACTTCTCCATAGCTGCAACGTTCTACAGTTCCTTCTCTTTTCCTTCTTCAAACTCTGGCTTCACGATCTTTCCTTTCACGATATCCAACACTTTATTCTTGGCAAGGATGAGGTAAATCCTTGTCTTCCACGCTCTGAAGTTAGAGGCTCCATCTAACTTATTCTCAGACTTCATAGAATTAGTCATGGCTTGCTTGACTTGGTCAAACCCTAGATTTGACCAAAAATTTAAACTTCACATCTTGGTTTGCTGAGAGTGTCATGAGATGCACTGGGATAGAGCACACTGATCTATCTGGAGATTAGGTTAATCCATTCACTTAAGGTGCCTTAACAAGAGGATTAGGGTTTCTGCAACTGCTCCTGCTGGTAACCCTAGCGACAATGTCTTGGAAGTTGCTTTTTCTAGTAACCCTAGCGACAGTTCCTCAGCAAGCTCAATATCCTAGTGGCTATGTTTCCTTCTAGCGTTTAGACTGAATGAAGGAGGTGTGGGCCCATAACCTGTTAGAATATAGAAGATTGTGTGCTCATTTTACCATTGGCAATACCCTTATCACCCAACCATAGGCAGAATCCACCCTCTGAGCACCTTAACCTTGACTGAGAATTACTTCGGAAGAAAACCCTAGGCTAGATAGCCAAACAAGGTGTATTGCATCTTCCTCCAAGGATAGCACACCAACAATAGCTGATCAAATAGTCCAAACCCTAGCCAAGAGATAGTCCAAGCCAACACTGAAAACTAGTTGCTGCAGTAGATGCACCTGCAACTCTCCTCCACACGTGCGCACCAAACTGGGAACTACAATGCACATCATTTGTTGCTCTGCAATTCTGAGATGTGTCAAATGAGAACTGGTGCCCTGTATTTATAGTGGTTCTGCCAGATTTGCTGGGATCGACTTCTCCTTCTGGGTACATGTTTGTTCAGTATATTATTATTATTTATGGTTGACTTCTTCTCTTGGAGGCTAATAACCTAATTGAATTATCTTCTTGAGCTGACAAGACTTCTAGTGTTATTAGCCAACTCATTAGAGTTTTCTCTTGCTTTCCGGAGTCTTCTATTCTCGTCAGGTTTACACATGGAGGTAAATACCTCCCGCAACTACCATAATATTAACAAGGATTTGTAGGACCCCATTCTTGGATTTGTTGGATTTGTTGGATTTAGCATATTCTACGACTTATCATTCTCTACTATATTTTTCCTCTTCGAATGAGGATTCTTAATATTAATCTTGATATGGCATTTATTGTAATGATTTACTTGGGTGAATTGTTTTTTATCCATAGAGGCAATCACTAGGATCTCATAACATGCATGTCATTATGTGATTTTTATTTATGAGTTAGTAATATGGCATGATGATTACTCACGAGGTGAAATGAAAAATAATGTGATTTCCTAGCTTTGAGACCTACACTGACCAAGGTCAGATGTCAAAATTACCCAAAACTTTATTGTTATACATTCATGTTTATTGTGGATAACAATGATAAATTGCAGGTTATCAAGTTAAATGTTCTCAAGACCCACACTGGCATTGGTCAATTATTAAGAGCAAAATGAATGATTCAATTGTTAGATGTTGGGAATAACGAATACTTAGGGAAGATAACCTTCATGAAGACTAGTTTCGTGGACCTAAAATAACTATAGGGTACCTAAGAAGGAGGTTTGTTTTTTTTAATTAATGTAATTATTTAGTGTTGTTAAGTAGTTTTAGGGTTTGTGGACTCCATTTTATGGTGATATGGTCTTTGTTTCTTCCTTAATTTTGGGATGAGATTGATAGCGCTTGGTAGGAATGTGGAGGAAGGGAGGGGATGGATGGTGATGGTCGATAAGAAAATGAATGTTTCAAAGGTCTTCCATTAAAACCCTCAATAATGTGGAATTTTTCAAGTGTATAACCACTTATCATGAAGAATACCACCTATGATAAAGAATATTCTACCATCACTTCATCCATCCCATCCATTTAAAATTTGTGTTGAAAAAATTCATTAATGTGGAAATTTTCAATCAACTTAAAAATGGAAATTGGGATTTCAACCATTCTTAGTCTATCGAAAGATACAATGCCAATTCATTACCCCCTATGAAATGCCTATATTTAAATCTTCAATTTGTTTAGTAAAATCTTACCTCACAAGCACTCAATGCAATACATTGGTGGAGTAGAGATTGATTCTTCCAAGAGGTTGTGCATTAATGAGATGGATGCCAACTGCTTTGTAGTGATACATGTACTTTCTAATAAAATTTTGTTAATCAAGAAGCTACAAAATTTTGGTCAAAGCCTTTAGTATTTTTGTCGAACTTAGTTTCATCAAACAAAATCGACAAACACCCTTTTTGAACCAAGTTAAAAATGGTTGTATATTCCGAATTTAAGACAAATGCTTACATGTGTTGTTGTACTGCAAGCCAATATTACAATACTTCAATTGTCCACAATTTTATTCTTTGAGTAGGAAATAAATCTTTAGACATAAATCACAAATGTTACATTTGATTATGCATTTTTTTTAGAGCTACCATCCAAAGATGATACACTCTAAATATTCTTCTATAATGGCCAAATTCGATGGTTTTTCTTAGAGTTTGGGTGGACCATAACCTCTTTCACTTTGGTACATAATATATGTGATGTGGTGTCATCGGGTATCTATCTTCAAATCAATACACATGCTGTATTTTGTTTCATAAGAATTCACACATATAGGTTCAGTGTTTTCCTTTGTTGCTCTTCCATGGGACCACCCACTCTAGAATATTCAAAGCCTATCAACGTGATGGGACAATTTAGGCAGTGGGTTTAGAAGTCCAGAGTTGACCTATTAAAAGAGAAAGAAACAAAAATCATGTATATCATAAAGCAAGTGACATAGAGGCCACATTTTTTTATTTGAACATAACGGTGAAGCTAATGCACAATCGATGCAATGAGAAGTCACCATGAGTAAAACAAATAAGCCGGTTTTGCTCATGGTGTGTTTGATACTGAAAAGTTATAGACAGTAAGAAATTGCGGAAAAATATATTCCTTGGATTTGGTTTCCTAGCTAATGCTTCTAACAAACAAAACTTTAAAGTGACATGCTTTGCATTGGTTTAAAAAGTCACGAAAGTACAATCAACCTTTTTGTATTTTGGTTAGTTTATGTTTTGTTCGGCCATGGTCCTCTTTAAATTTATTAAAAATTTCATAAGATATTCAATATATTTGGGAATCTCAAATTTTGGTTATTAAAATTTGGTGTTGGCTAAATGTTCTACCTTTTGGGTTTTTTGGTCGTAATCTGACAATGTAAATCTGGACAAAATCACTATTTTTTGTTGTTTAAATTGCATTTATGAATGCATAATTGGATTTTGCATGCTGAAAAACCCATGAGGCACTTGGATTATACAAAATTATCCACTCAAATCATAACATTTTCAGTGTCTTTGGGTCTCTCATCAACATTAAGAATTATTCGTCACACAAGCATTTGCGCAAAGGAAAAAACACAAATTCCAAGTCAAAACTGCCAGTAAATTGATCAAATCTGAACTAAAATGATCTGAATCTTATTAGGGTAGAAACAATAAGTTCATCTATCATAGAGTTCATTCATATGCAAGGAAAGTGAGGTGTTAATGTGTTTTATTTCAATTAAAAGTGGTATGCCACATGTTACGAGGAAAATATCTCTATGTCTAGGGTAAACCACAACAAACTGAAACGACTGCAGAAATCAACTCTATCCCAAAAGCATGATATATAAACAAATATGCAAGCAAGATAAGAAAGAGGCCTACCTCATCCAGATGTTCGATGAATTCCATTGTTGAGCACTTGAACCCAAAGCTATATACCTGCAACTAGTTCTCAACAAACAAACATAGCAAGCATGTGGTAATAATATAAAAGGTTAGCATATTAGATAGCATAATCCATTAATATACATATCAAATACGCCCATGGATAATAACTCATATATTTTCAAGATATCAATTTGATGGGAAATGAGTATTTCTATTAATAAATGATCAACATAAGTGAAAATATCATAGACTTNCTTCTAGTTGGGCCTCCACCACTTCAATCCTCCACCAAAGGTGTTACACATCAAAATTACTCACTTCAATAGTGTCGCAAGTGTCGTCATTACAAGTGTTGTAAGTGTCACATCTTGTCCACAAGTGTCGCATCTTGACCATCAGTGTCGCAAGTGTCGCAAACATCATATTTCCATCTTGCCTATGTCATGCCTGTAACGACATCACAGGGACACTTAAGACACCCCCAAAGACTGGTTTTAGAAAGAGAAATTATTTGATGAAGAGTACAAAGCATTTTCCATGAAGAAAACCACTCAAAAATGATTTTTGGAATGAAGCACTCCCCTACCCTCTGTTAGGGAGCACCAACACTCCCTAGCCTTCTTTGGGGGAGCGTTGAAACCCTTTTGGGTGAGCACTACCCTTTCTCAGCGAATTTTTGTTTGTTGAGATAAATCAGGGAAGAATCCCCTCAATCTCTGAAGTTGGTTGGATTCGAATTTGAGGTCAAGGCATGATCTTAGGGAAGATCCACAACTGAAGGAGAGGAATCCTCAACTTATCCCAAAGATCTCTCAAGTGGTTGGGCCTCTCCAAGCTTATATAAAGAGGATTTCTCATGGTGAAAGATAAATGACATGATAGAGATTGAGAGATACCAAACATATGATCTCATAAGTGGTATTGAGATGGAGACATTGTGAAGCATCTAACTTATGATCTCATAAGGGAGACATCATTGAAGCATCATCGTTCTGTGTGTGGATTATTTGAGCAAGGGTCTGGAAAAAGGGAGCTTGGTGAAGCTGTTGCACTACATCCATGGCTGTAAGAAACACTTTGTTCTCATTAATATAAATTCATGCTTGGCCTGTTTCCTTTAAAGTTTGTGTATATGAACTTGTTTCTTTCACAGATTCATTATAAAGCTAATCATAGTAGAGCAGGAAGTATTGTTGTTTTTTCTCATTGTACCAGAGGACCTTCAACTGAACTTGGAGATCAAGATCAACCTGGAGTGAGCAAGGAAAAATGTCGATAAAAAGATACTTTCCTTTCTTCCCTCTTATTCTTTGATAGTTTATCTTTATGATAAAGGAATGTCAGTGTCCATAATAACACTTTTTGTCTTGGAGTTAGGGGTCTAGCATCCAAGAGGAAATCCACTTGTCTG
The DNA here is from genome assembly GCA_010110895.2 of Picea sitchensis. Taxonomy (NCBI): domain Eukaryota; kingdom Viridiplantae; phylum Streptophyta; class Pinopsida; order Pinales; family Pinaceae; genus Picea; species Picea sitchensis. Next base: position 6,750 of record SNQJ01S0194588.1, on the reverse strand, counting down.
CAGGGGGATTCTCCTGTAACAGAAATTGGTGACTCCACTGGGGAATTGAACTTTGATTTTTGATTCCTTTCCTAGGTCTTGTCTTGGCCATTGCTCATTCTTTGACCTTCTCCATACCGTGTCTCTGATTCTTGTATCTGTCGATTGGCTCTTTATTTCATCATATTCACTCTGATTGTGTGAGTTTGGTTGAATTTTTTATTTTCTGGGTGTTTTTTTTGAACTTTGAGAGCCTAGTAGTCCCCTGCCCTTGTTATCAGAGTGTTGTCGCTCCCTGCTGGTCTTACACAGAGCGTTGGAACACTCTGGTGCCCTTTACACCAGAGAGTTGCCCATTTTCTGTGAAAAATCTTCTAGGGTTTCATTCTCTGAGTTCATTTCTTGCTTTTGGCACTTTCTCGGGAGTCTTACAACCTCAGTACATCTTGGTTTTGGCCTTCAACACTCTTCTTTCTGAGAATTGATCACCTTTTGTTTGGAATTTTGATGTTTTTTCCTTACCTTGAAGTCACTTTTTGTCTTTAATGATTTAGAGTCAACTTACTGTTTTCTTCTCATTTATCTGACTGAGTGGAAGATTTTGTGAGGAAACTCAAGGATCTATGCACTTTTACATTTGATATTTGAGGTCATTTTCCCAAGCAATTCTTGGTTTTTTATCATCCATTACCTTTCTCCTACCTTTACTAGAAATTCCACCTTTGTTCATGCATTCTGGGTAATTTTTTGCAATTTTTTGGCTATTTTTCTGAGTTTCTGGGAGCACCAACGCCCCCCTGTAGGCCATAAAAAAATGTCATCGCTCCCCTAAACTATTTTAGGGGGAATTTCAACACTCTTTGCACCCTTTTAGGGGAGCGCTAGTGTCTTTTTTGAGTGAAATTGCCTTCTTTTGCTCAGTCTTTTGCAACCTATTTTGTAGTACTCTTTACCCAGAGTCTGTGGTTGGTTTGTGAAGTTATTTGGATTGGTTCTTGATGGTTTTTGATTCTTTTCACTCTCTTTTTTATTGATTTGAGCTTGAAACCTCTTTTGTAAACGTGAAATTTCCTTTTCTAGCTGCATTTTTGTCAGGACAATTTTTGAGTGGTTTCTCTTTCTCCCTATCATTTCTTGGATTCTTCTTCACATTTTATTGTCTTGCTTGAATTCTTGCATTTGAAGTAGCGGAATTGCATGTTTTTTTTTGGAATTTTGGGACACTGTGCATATGAAATGATGAATGTTTTCTCCTTCTTGTAGCATAGCTTTCATCGAAATGAAAAGCTTGCATATTCATCTCTTTGCATAACTTTCAAGTCGGTCAAAATGCCATATTGTCCACACCATTTTTCCTTTGAGTAACAACAACCTTAAAAATAAAGCGTTAAACTAAAAATTGATTAGACATTTTTTACATTTTCTGGTAGCAAACCTAAATTAGATTAGTTGTAGGGATTTGGAATAGGTGTGAAAGATAACTTTTCAAAGCTACAAAGAAACATAGGATCTTGTGTTAGGGAGTAGTGAAATCCAATTGCTACATTTTTTCTTGGGAAGCCCTTCACACACAAGGGTCAATCACGAGGTCGCATTAAGACTGGAAGAGTTACTCACCCTGCTTTGTTGGTCTTGGTGTAGATATTGTGCGTATTATGGGGGGCTCTTGAAGGTATACCCACAATGATGAGTGGAAGCCTTTCAAGTTGATTTCGGGCTAGATACCCTACCTTTGTGCATGGATCGGATTGTCGACTGTTTCCCCAGACATCATTGTTGTAGTTGGTAATCTTAGTGGCCTATCTCTTTAGGGTATTTACACAAGGTGACTGTGGAGAGGCAAGTGTTCACGGTACCTGGAATTGACATTGGCTAGACTCACTCGGGCTCCTTGGAGGGTATACCCATGATTATGCGTGGGAGATTGAACCAGGGTGTAAGTCCGTTAAGCATGTCATCAATGTAACTTTTCCACCCCCTCTATCTCATCCCCTTCTTACTTTGTTCTCGCGACATTGGATTTCATCACCAACTAGTGTGCTCATTGTGAGAAGGTTTTGTTTGCTTACTTTCTTACTAGATTTTTAGTGTGTGTTGTTTGTTCTCCCTAGAAGAATGTAGGCTGGATATTTATTTTTATGGCATTAGTTCCAGAAATGACCAAAGAAGGAACCCCTTTGCTAGGGGAACCCTTTGTTTTTCCTTCTTACGGACATGTTGGTCCTCCTTACATGGCTACTTTGAGCCTCCCAGGTCTCACAATTGGGTTACCGGTATGGTTGTTTTCCACTCCGGTGATCTCAAATGTAGGTGCTTCAGATGTAAGCACACCACCCAAACATCAACCTCATGTCGACCTTTCTCCTTTGCTCATCAGTTCTCCTTCCATTTCTCCTTCTTTGCCTAGTGAAATCTCTCAAGCGAGTAGCCATATTGATAAGAAGAAAAATAAACGAAAATAGAAGAAGAAGAACCAGAAAGGGACCAAGCCTCCAACTACATCAAATGTTGGATTCAAGAAACCAACTACTATTAATAGTACTGGGAGTGTTGATAAGGTCGATAAGATTAAAATGAAGAATTTGAAACCCAAATTCCCTTGCAGTCTTTGTAAGGGTGACAACTTTTTGAGGGATTGCCCTGGTATTCCCAAGGTATTAGAAGTGTGTTCCTCCACATCATCGGCCCCTGCTAGACATGATGGTGATGCCCCATCAACTAGTGACGTCAAGGTTGGTAAGAATAAGACAACTATCAAATTTCATTGTATGTTATGCGAAGGTGATCATTATTCTCACCTTTGTCCTTGCATGGACGAGGCTTCTTCTCTTTTAGAAAATCTTAAACTTCCAACTGGTTATTGTAAGATTTCCCCCAACCCATCGTTAGTTGATAGACTAGTCAATCTGGTTCCATCCTCGGTCAATCTGGTTGATCAGGTTGTCAATCTAGTTTCCTCCTCAATTGAACCACAAACCCAAGTAGCTGGTCCAGTTCCGTCATCGATCAACCCCACTCTTCATCAAAAGAATGAAACCAAAGTGGTCACTTTGGTTTTGCCATCGGACAATCCCACTCCTCCATTAAGGAGTGCCAAAGTGGTTGCTCCAGTTAGATCATCGGTCAATCCCACTCCTCCTTTGACGAGTGACAAATTAGTCGATCCGATTCCACCATCGATCGATCCTACTCTCCCTCTAGAGAGTAAACTTGATACTTCCCACATTTTTCTCGTTGATACAGAATCTACCGTGTCGGGGGGCATTCCTCCTTCTCCTGCAAAAAATCCTCCAAGTAATGAGGCCATCATTTTTTATTGGGGTGTGCTAACTGGACCTCGTCTTCCCTCTCACATTCCTTTCAATATTAAAGTACAGGTTTGTGGTCGGGACGTTCCTCATGCACCGATAGATGAAGTTTCATCCATTAGTATTTTGTCCTCTATTTCTTGGAAATATTTGGGTTATCCTAAGCTTTGCCAGTTACCCAAACTATGTTCGCTTTTAACAGAAGAACCAGTCACCCTTTAGGTATCCTTCCTCGGTTTCCTGTAACTTTGGGAGAGAAAACTGTCTTTATTGATGTTATGGTAGTCCAAGACCCCTTGGATTTCGATATACTCCTTGGGAAAGATTATGTCTATGCCATGAAAGCTATTGTGTCCACTTTTTTCTGTGTGATATATTTCCCGCACGATGGAATAATGGTGACTATTGATCAAGTTTCATTTGTTGTCCCTGACTTGACCATCAACCCAATGAACTCCCTAAACGGTTCTTATATGAAGTCGGTATCACCCCTTCCACAGGTCAATTATGTGGCATTGTCTCCCATGACTTCAACTTTCGTTGACTTGGATCCGATAGTTGACATGGTGATCTCTTCGGTAGGGATACTAGAGCCTGATCTCCTTACCCCTGGCAAGACCCTCGACACGTGTTCCTTCTGGAGCATTCTTCTTCCATCCAGTGAAGATCTCTTGGAAGCCATGACCGAGTTTTGTCCCTTGACATGGTGTCCTTCCAGAGAATTATCCTCTTGGAAGCCATGATCAAGAAGAGTCCACGAGCATAGTTTCCCTCTCTATGGAAATCTCATTAAAAAATGAAATAGAAGTCACGAGCATAGTTTCTCTTCTCTGTGGCAAGCTCGTTAAAAATGAAACAAAGGTCATGAGTATTATTTTTTTATCTCTATAGCAAGATTGTTAAAAAATGAAACAAAGATCTAGGGATTGAACTCAGATCCTTGAGCATAGTTCTTTTCTTGTGTCAAGTTCATTAAAAAATGAAACAATCACCTCTCCTGTCAGGTCGAGTCTTCCACCAGATATCGTAGATGTCGAGTCGCATCTTTTGTTAGGTCTTGTATTTGAACCTCCATTTCATCCACCCTTATACTTTTTCTCCATCTAGTACAAAAATTGGTGACAACCTCAAAGTCGGTGAATGAATTGAAGCTTGGGGGCATGTCTCCAACCTTTGATGATCATTCTGGAGTTAAGCCACTAGCTTTCAAGATGGGGGCAGAGTACCGAGCTTAGTCTTTGTTCTTTCTCGTGCTCATAAAAACATGAGAATGTAACCAAGCAACCTTTTATCCCTTTTTCAGACTCGCGTGGATATACGAAAAAGGAACCCCTGGAGTCTTCTTTAATCTCTTTTCAGACTCTCTAAACATGAAAAGATTGCCGAGTGATCTTGCTTCCTTTCCCACTCGTTAAAAGGTTTGAAAGGGCGTCTTTCGAGTGATAATTTATCTCTTTTTTGGCCTCGTGAGACTAACATTACGAAAAAGGACAACCTTGGAGTCGTATTTAAGTTCTTTTCAGACTCTCTAAATATGAAAAATCATTGAGTTTACCTTCTCTAGACTCGTTAAACAATCATACATTGAAGGGCCCATATGGGACCGAACCCTTACTTCTTCTAGTTCGTTAAAAAAAGGAAAAGGGACTTACCGAAGGTGAGTTATATCGAGCATGTGTTACCCTCCTCAAGCTCGTTAAATTAAAAAGAGGCACTCGTCTATCTGGATGGGGGAAAAAATTGAAGGAAGCAATCCAATTAGTTTTTGGGAACATTACCAGTAACTCTTACAGTCGCCCTTGAACACGGTGCTTTGTCTTTGCACACATTTTAAATCCGTTAAATCTCTGCATTGAACCAATCCTCTGAGTTTTCTTACTCCTTTGGGTCACCCGACAAAAGTCATAGTATCCATTGCATCATCATGTTTTGGTCCATGTCATGGTTTTGTCATTGTGCCTCAGTGTTCAAGGGAAGTATCTTCCTCGAGAGTCAGCCATCACAAATATATTGTTTCAATACCCGTGTCAGTCCATGTTCATTTGATCTACCAATTTACATCTCTGTGTCAGTTTCGTGTCGTTGATGGGGGATACATCAATGCCCTCTTGCGACAAGTTTATTCCTGTCGAATTCAGCACATTATCCAGGAGCTAGACTTAGAAACTAGTTAGTATCTTGGGACCTGCATGCCTCAATGACAAACCTCCTCGCGTCCGAAAGTGGGTTTACATCATTGACCTTTGATCAGATGATTCCATGGATGTTCGACTTTAGCTCATCCATTCACATTCGTTGGAATGTACTAGAGTACCTTGGGAATCATTGACATCAATAGTGATTTCCCTCGCGCTTGTTAACGACTTACCTCATTGATCGGTAATCAAGTGGTTTTTGTCATGTTCGACATCAGGACATATATTCACATGGTTAGATTTGTACTACATCAGGATCGATAAGAAGACCCTGGGTTGATTGATCACTCTGATATATACTTTGCCCAGGTTGCGACGAAGTTTCTTTTGAACGTTGACACATATACTGTCACATAGATCCACTTTGTATTGGTCGTGGCTATGTCTTGTCGTCTCGTAGATCCACTATGTATTCTTCGTGGCTACGATTAGTTCAGGTCATAGGAGTATAGATCCACATTGTACCTTCAGTGGCTATACCTTTTTGTCAATATAATTATGGATCCGCAGTGTATTTTATGGCGACCATACCTTGAAAGTATTTATCACTCAAGCATAGGTATGTCTTCCTTGGGTTTGAAACATGTCATAATATTTGTTTGATGGTTATGTGCAACTTCTATCAAGTTCTCTGAGTCCATACCCTTGCTAAAAAAGTCTACAAAGTACTTCAGTCATCATTTTTTGTCTTCTAACTTTGAACTTTGGGGGCAATCTGTTACACTTCAAAATTAGTCACTTCAATAGTGTCGCAAGTGTCGTCATTACAAGTGTTGTAAATGTCGCATCTTGTCCGCAAGTGTCGCATCTTTACCACAAGTGTCGCAAACATCATACTGCCATATTGCCTATTTCATGCCTCTAATGACATCATAGGGACACTTAAGACACCCTCAAAGACTGGTTTTAGGAAGATAAATCATTTGATGAAGAGTACAAAGCATTTTTCATGAAGAAAACCACTCAAAAATGATTTTTGGAAGGCAACACTCCCCTACCCACTGTCAAGGGGTGCTGACGCTCCCTAGCCTTCTTTAGGGGAGCGTTGAAACGCTCTGTGCACCCTTTTGGGGGAGCGCTGCTCTTTCTGAGCGAATTTTGGTTTGTTGAGATAAATCAGGGAAAAATCCCCTCAATCTCTGAAGTTGGTTGGATTCGAATATGAGGTCAAGGCATGATCTTAGGGAAGATCCACAACTGAAGGAGAGGAATCCTCAACTTATCCCAAAGATCTCTCAAGTGGTTGGGCCTCTCCAAGATTATATAAG
>SNQJ01S0194587.1:0-10963 GCA_010110895.2 Picea sitchensis | reverse complement strand
CCTTGACATCTAACTGATCCTTGAGAATCCATTCGAATCCTCCTTGATAGGTGGCAACCTCCCAACAAGGAGAATATCAAAACCGTGACTGCTACAGGAAATTAGGTAACGCCGCTGTAAAACAATTGGTAGTGCCAGTTCTATATCTAATATCTCTCGAACCATAACACATTTTGAAAAACTAAGAGAGGTTTTTTTTATTTGGAATGTTATGAACAAAAATATCCTCCAGTTTTCAAAAATACCTTCTGAATTTTTCACAATCCAAGTTTTAAGTTAGTCACTCAAAACTGGCAGAAGCGTCCAAAAATAATTCTGCATAATTCGGTTTCTGCCAGAATTTAGGTAACAAATTTCAGTAGCGCCCGCCTATGTGTCTGTGTGTGATTGGGTAGCGTACATCCATGGGTGATTTTGATGCTTGGAACCTTGTGAGAGTGCTTTCAATGCTTGTGTCTTTGGCTAGTGTTGTCTTGAGATGTCGATTAATGCTTGAACTTGGAGATTGGGCATAACCCAATATAAATTTAATTCCCCCCCATTATATTCATTTGCCAAAATGAATAATGACGGACTTATGCAAAGCTGAGGCATAAACCAATCTTGTGCTAACACACAATTTTCTCATCCCAGTAGTCTCCAATGCTTGCCATTTTGGGTTGCTTAACTGTCCCAATATTGACTTTCTTTACTTTGATTGGCATGACAATAACTTCTGATTCTATAGGTGGACCTTCCACTTTTCTTTCTCCTTTTGCTTCTTCAATATGAATATCATGCATATCGTTTTCATCTGGTGCTTCCTATTGTACATGGTAACATGACATAAGTTGTTTAACTGTTTGTTAGTTCCATTTTTGTTCATCTGTGATCATTTCAACTTCTGGCTCTTTGATAAATATCACTCCTCTTATCTATTTCAATGCAACATCTATGTTGGGGTTCTCATGCTTGAATCAGAAAGTGACTATAAAATTTTGTTGCAATGTGATCCATGTTGTAGTTCCTTTGCACAATTCTTGGTTTGTATAACAATTTACTGGTATGCCCTCTAGGGTGTGTATGAAGTGATGAGGCCATTCCTCTGGGGGTGTCCATTTCCACTGCATTCTGCACTTCTCCAAGTGTTCCGCTGGTGCCCCTTGTCCATCATATTTATGCTGTTTGCTGTTTTGCTGTTCTGCGCCGAACCTTATGTGTAGTAACCACTTACATTGGTACTAATATGTGATTGTCTCTTCGTGCGGACCCCACCATCTTGAGCGTGTGGCCTTGAGTGTTAAATCAAGTGCTAACAGTCTCTGATTCTCTAACATTGCATATTTGTACTATGTCAAGAATGTTTCCAAATGATTTATTCCGTGGAAACTGGGTGGTTACTTGATTTCTGTGCCTACCCATCTTAGTGCGTGGTCTATTCTTGCACATCTACGTGTGGAAACCTCGTGTAGCCTTTGTTTCATGTTCTCTAAACCAATGTTTGAATCTGTTGCACACGAAGTAATGCTCCGCCAACTGAGTATCCCATCTGCAGTTGGGTTTACGTAATCCTCGTCATGCACAGTTTTTCTGTACAACTGGTCGATTTCCTCTAAGTATAGGCAAGTAGGTTCTACAAAAATCTCCCCTTCTGATGGGTCTAATGGCACAATGACCATGTATTCTCATGACTCAAATGTCATTTTCTCAGTCTTCAAGTTGATTATGGCCTGGTTGTCAAACACCCAATCCAGACCAAGAAATGTTGGGTATGGTGTTGTGTCGTCCACTATTTCAATCACTTCAAAATATGCTTTAGTGCACACTCCATATAGGTCTACTGTTACTCCTTTCAGTGTACTGGTTGGAAGGACTTTGTTTTGGTTTGACAATTTCAATTGAACAAGTGAATATCCTAATGTGGGATCTCCCATGCATTGCCATGTCTTCTTTGGTAATACATTGACTTCAGATCCTAGATCCAGTATGATGTCTCCCATGTTAAAATCTCCGATGTTGGCATTCAGTATGAATTCCCTACTGGTTCTTCTCCTTGTATGTAGGTGATTGACAGTTTTTGGTTCTAGTTTTTCTTTCTTCTCCATACTACATTTTTCTAATATGGTTTGCAATATTTTCACAGATGATGGATCATTTAATACTTTTACACATGATTACAAAAATCCTTTGATTGTACTTACTTTTCCCTTGGGTTGCATTTCGTTGGTATGATCCAATAATGGAGGCATCTTGTACTCTGGTGCTTCCTTATTTTGCTGTGCAGTTGAAGTCCACGCTATGTCTTCCTTCTGAAATTCTTGTCTGGCCTCTATAAATATTGCTTTCTCATTTCGCTCATCGAACTGTCTCCTTGGTTTGATGCTCTTCTTGTCCCACTGGTTTTGTGCTGGTTCTTGTTGAACAATGTCATTGCATGTTTTATCTCCTCCATGAGTAACTATATTGATGTTTCATCCTTCATCACTTGCTTTGGCTGAAATCCACTAAACATTCTGGTTGTTTTGGTTCCTCTTTTCTTGGATATTTACTAGTAGTGTCAGACATTCTTTTGTATCATGATCCGATGCACGACAATACATACAAGTGGCTAGTGGAAGTGGACATTCCCTTGTGTAATGTACTAGTTGTTGGCAATTGTGACATACCACTGGTCCTCTACCTTGTCTAAAACCTCCTCGGACTCTTCCTCCACCTCTGTAGCCTGCTCAATCTCCTTTTGTCACGTTATACTGAGGTGCCTAATTATACTGCGGGATATTTTACTGAGGCCGTGCCATGTTTTACTGCAGTTGCACGCTATTGTATGGTTGATACACAATATTATACTGTTGCTGCACAATGTTGTATGGAGTTGGAACTTGATTAAACTATGGTGCAGTTTGCCCAATCATCATTTTTTCCTTCACTCTATATGCTTCTGATGTCCTTTCTTGCATCGACTCCATAGTTCTAAAATCTCTGTCATCATGGCCCAGTGACTTGCAAAAGGTGCAATATGAGATCTTCGGGACGATCTGGTATTTCTGCATCATCATGCAGTGATAAGGGTTGTGACCCGGTTTCTTGCAGATTTCACACCATAGTCCTCATGTTGGTAATGGATTTGGCATTCCTGCTACCATATACTATGCGAATGTTGGACATTCGTTCTTGTGGTGTCCTTACGTCCTGCATGTAGTACACCAAATGAATTCTCATTTGTCCTTGTTCTTATTCTAGTTCAACTGAAACGTAAGTCCTCCTTCAGTAGCTGGTAGATGATTTTATTCTAGCTGTAAGGGTGCCTGCATTTGGAACTTCTGTTGTCGCAAAGGGTATTTTAAGTGTGGTAACAATGAATTGACAAATAAGTGTCTATGCTGCATCTCGGTCATGAGATACTTTAACTTTCCCTTCACTCGCTTGAATCTTTGATCAATCTCCCATACAAATTCTCTTGGTTTCTGTCTTCTTTCAATCATCTCATTCATGTACTGATCCTACGAGCTCAACTTTTGGAACTCATTTATTAGTAACTTCTTAATGTCTGCCAGTGTCCTTGTCATCCAGGGTGCACTGTTTGCATCTAAACTCATGTACCAGTCTAGTGTGTGGTCTCTTAGCATAATAGATAGCTGCGCGAGTTTGGTATCTTCATTAGTGATCTCTTTGGCTTCCCAGATCTTTGCACAAATGAACAAATGTTTCTCAGGGTCTTCTGCTGCTTCTCCTCAAAATTCAGGTAACCTGATGGTGGGATCGTGTCCTGCCATTCTGAATGATGAACTACTACCTCCACATGGTGTAGATACCTGATTAGTGCTACCTGATTTGGCTCCTCTAGTTGTTTTTCCTTGTGTAGATGTACTTCTTGTTGTCTGACTGCTTCTGAACTTCGGTTGTCTAAACTGTGGTGTTCTCTTTGGTGTATTAGTCGCACATGGGTTTATGGGTTCCACACTGACATTAATTTGGATATAATTTCTGCCTTCTCTTCCCTCTCTTGGATGTATCATATTCCTCTCATATGTTGCACACAGGATTTCCTCAATCTACTCCACAACCCAAAGATCCTCTACCTCTTCCTCATCACTCGCCAAGACTTCCCTCTTGGCTACGACTCTCTTCTTGGTATTCACCTTGTATTGGTAGGGTACTCTGCTATGTGTCTTTCCAGCTATCGCCATGATCTTCTTGATCTGGTCGTCATCCATCATGATTGGGTGCAAGGGTTCCTTCTTCTTCCCTTATTCTTTTCTCCTTCCATTTCTCCTCTTTCTGTTAGTGATTCCCCCCTTCCCCCATGCATGTAGGGAAGTTTAGCTATTTGATTCCATTGTCATTACACCTTTTTTATATAACAATATCTTAATAGAAGTATACAATGATCGAATGTGCCTTCCTCGGGGTCCTCGTAGGAACTCTTGCTTCACTGCGTGTACGACTTTGCTGTGTCTATTGCAAACTCTATTATAGAACCTACCACAATACTATCAAGCCAAAATTCTACTCCGTGAGTGATTCTGTTGTTCACCTGCTGAAGTTGCTCAATCTATAATGGGTTCCACTCTAGCTGTTGAATCCGGTTCATTGCGTAGTTATCCTTCAACCTTACTATCCACTCTTGCAATAAGTGTGGAAAATCGCATAAAAAGACTTCGTGCAAATCAATAAACATGTATCTCTCCAAATATTTGTGGGGTGTTACTCTAGGGTTTCTATTGTGTTTTTGTGCAAACTCTATCTCTTTTGTTCTCAACTAGTTTTCGATCTCTATTTTTGTGGGATTCCACGGTCTCAACATCCCCTTCTATTGGCTCATTGCTTTCTTCTTTTCTTGGTCAACTTATCTCATCTACTCAACCCTCTCGTATTCCTACCAACGAAAATGAAACCATTTGTTGGTTTTATTCCTTCTTCTACCCACTGTCTGAGTTTATTGACCCAGGGTTCATGTCTGTCGGGTTTCCAACAAAGCCTCTAAAACTATCAGCCCTCCTGGTGAACTAGAAGGAAACACAACACACAGAATGCACTGGACAGTGTCACCCAGGATAGATTTAATGGGTGGTTGTAAGACTCATGTGTTTACAGCCTAGGATTGAGTGTGATATAAGGGAGACGAATATTGAACCATGATTATCACTTGTAAATGCAACATACTTTTATCCAGGATTATGCAGTAAATCCAGTAGCTTATTCCCTCAATATCACAACAATATTTAAACAAACAATATAATAACCCATTCATTCAACATAATAATAACTACTGACGACAATAAAGATATGCATGCATTCATCACACAACACCGATGTTACCGTGGTTCACCCCCTGCTGGGCTACGTCCACAAAGATTTGGCTCTTGGGTCTTTTATTATGTATTTCTACATCTACAACGCCATGTGCTTTACAATCCTCCACAGTCGGGTAAGATCTATATGAGGTGGAGTAGATCACACCGGGCTCCTTAGCGTGCGATCTAACCCTAATTATAAATATAACTTCCTACATACTTTCTATCTCAACAACTTACAAAATAGGTCATACAATAAAAACCCTTACATATCGCATCAAATCACGCGTAACTACTATAGAAACAATAATCCCAATAATACAAAAACCCAAACCCTCTATAATACTTTGGTATCTATATTTATACATTTCTGTCTCTTCAGCCATTACAATACCTTACCAAAACCCTAACCCTACTTTCGTTAGGTCTTCCTCCCATGCGTGCGTGCTGTTCTTCCTTCTAGTTGTTGCCTTCCTTGAATGCGTGCGTGTTGTGCTTCCTTCCAGCTGCCGCTTTCCTCATGCATGCTCTCTTTCCCAAAAACACCTTGCTTTTCCGCTTTGGCCTTTGGCCTGCCTCCAATAGTCATATGGTCAGATGAAGGAATCAAGACATTGGTTTCATGAGGAAACCTTTATATTTCAAATATGGTTCAAGATGAATTAGCTTGATCAACCACAAGGGACTGACCACCCCTTGTAGGATGAGCTAGCTCAATTCTTGTGAATACCAGCTACATGACGTGTGTTGACACGAAATTTAAATTTTCTACCCTTTAAAACTGAAGCTTCATCTTTTCCAAAGTCATGGAGTCGCCCTTGGTTCAAAAAAACAAAAGGAGTTAGAATCTTCCATTCCTTTTCGGGTTTCGAGATTCTATTCTTCTCGAGGTATGAGCTTCAACCATCCCTTTTTCCCGATGCTGAAATCCCGAAGCCGTTTAACATATTAAAAAATAAAAAAGGGTAAGAAGGGCAAAGAAATAAATGTTACATTTTCCATCGCTTTTCAAAAAGCACATTTTAATCTGTCATTAATTAAACCCTTAAACACAATTATATTTCCCTTAATCTTTCGCGATTCAGGTTTCTCTCTACTAAAGCATTTTCAAACTCTCATCCATCGAACTCCCGATCCTCGATTTTCTGAAAAGTAAAAGTAAAAAATAATTATTCACTAATCTTTATTAATTAAGGATTTAATACAAATGATTAGCGCCTAACTAATCCCATCGCAATTTCGCAATCCGGGGTTTTCTTATGACATATCTCCTAACAACAGGATCCCCGAAGTTCCGAAATGAAAAATCGCATTTTCTTTAAACAAAGTCTAAGATTAAGGTTAAGTTTTTTTCAAAACATGATTATTGATAACTAAGCTGCTTTTCACATTTCAAAAATTGGGGAAGGCAACGATTTTTGGAATTCCAGTTTTGAAATCGCCGATATACGACAATATTAATAACGGGTAAATGAATATATTTTTTGACGTGAAAGCATATCTCCAGGCATATATTTCCATTAAAGCATTAATTTTTCATCGCTTGTATCAATACGCTCGTCATAAGACAAATTAAGGGTTAATAAAAGTCCCATGTTTCAAACTTCATTCTTATCCTTTACATCTGTAGCGAATCACATTTACGCAATTTTATACACATTTTCTCTATAAACAGGTTTCTGGTCCAGTGCAAATACCATGGCCTAAGAAGGCCACCAAGAAAAGAAAGGAAGCTCGAGTCCATATGGAGACATTGTGTCTGATACAATACCGCATGCCATCGATTCCATAAAATCCTGGAGGCAGATTTTTGAAACTCTAGATTATGAAATTAAGAATTTCCCTCATGATGCCAACAACAAACTCCGAGACATAACAGAGTCTGAACTTCACAAAGTGGCTACACGGCCATGACTCATGACTTATAACGACATAATTAATTGGGCCTTAGAGCGAATAGACATGTAGACGAGAAGCATTCTGGACGACCGAGGGGTCGTCATTGGCTCTTTCAGATCGGAACATATACAAGTAATGTATAAACTGTCTCCCAGCCCCAAGTATATTTATAATAAATATTTCGTGAGTGAGTTTCAAAGGAAGGAATGTTTTGAGTCAGACCAAACGTATCCTAGCATAATCAAAGACTGGTGGAGAAACGAAGAAAAATTCAGGGCCGACACCCACGGTGTTTACGCAACAACCTATTTAAACGAGTATATGGTCTATGTGGAAATAATGTTATGTAGACTTTTCGGAAAGAAAAGTACTACCCATTTCCTTGCAGAATGGGTACCTCTTTTGCATGAGGCAGTAGAAGATTGCAGTTTCAATTGGGATAAGATTTTATCCGATAGCATAGCGAAGGAGGTCATGGAATATCAGACTGCAAGATCCAATGGCTGGTTGGTATCCTTTTATATGTTTGAAAACATCATGGATGCTATATGCTTCACAACTCCTTTCCCTTTAATGAATTGGAGTTGGAATCCAACTTACCCAAAACCTATTCATGAATATCATTCTAAACTTTGGGAAGAAAACGCCAAGGACTCATTCTATGAAATCTGTCATTTCATGGTGATACCACTACATCAAATGCTATACGACTGTGCACCTCCCCGCATTTCAGAGTTGGTCATAGGAAGCCTTAGGGCAGTTGTTGACTGGTTTATAGAGGAGAATTTCTCCTACATCAGATTTTTCGGATGTCCAATCCATCCACATGCACTCCCAAAATTCCTCCCTGACAGATTGGTACGCAGGGAGGTAGCTCATCAAATGGTAACACGTGGAATTGGGATAGAACTAAAGACAAATCAAAAGAAGTATTGGTTGGTCTTTCCCATTTAGATTGGAAAATTTTCACTTCTCAACTTGTGTCATTCCAAAGTTGAAGTGACAACACTAGAGGAGGTCAAATTGGTAGACCTCAAACATCGGAAGAACGACCCTTACTAGTTAGTGGGAAAACACATGAACCATTGTAATATGAAGGCTTATGAACATGAGAAGTCCCCTTGTGATGACATTTTCAAAGGGTCTAGGACCTATGAGGAAGTTTTAGAGAGGGTATGGATACTGTCGTCTGACTTGCAAGCTAGTTTTCAGACCTTCCAGAAGCATAGATGGACCAGTCTTCCCAAAGTACTGCAAGGAGAAGCAATCACCCTTGATCAGGAACAAGAAGACACTCCTCCAGGTTTCAGACAAGAGGCACAAGATAAATTCAATCTTGAAGAATTTCCTCAGGAGACTGAAAGGTCTTCAAAAAATGAAGAGGCGTTACAGACAGAAAATCCAGAGACGGAAGCGAAGAGGAGGCCCAGGACACCTCCTGAGTCCAGTAAGTCCACTCCTCCTTCATCACCTGATGTTGATGTCAGTATACCTAAGGCCATAGGAGAGACAAGATATACATATCTAGGAATCCCCATAGCTTCCTTAACCCCTTTACAGTCTGCCTTTGGGTTCCCACATATGGGAGCCATATATGTTAGTGACCTCACCCCTATCTCCAGAGATGAGATCCCTCCTTCTGATTATTTTTTCAGAAAAAAGAAGAAGGATGTCCTAAAACAAGAGATGTATATGAGAGAGGGGGGTATGGTGAAAAAGAATAGGGCCTTGGTAGATGGCCAAAATTTGGAAGAGGAGGATTTCGCTACAGAGGTAGCAGGCTCCATGGGAGACATGGCAACAACAAACCTTTTTACTGTGGAGAACATGAGATCAAAGATAAAGAAGAGTAACCACACAATATCTTAATTGCAAGACTAGTTCAAGAATGTTGAGAGCAACATTAGAGAAGAGGTAAATAAAATCTTGGAGCAGGCCACAACTATTGAAAGGAAAGAAATTCAATCACTCAATTCAAGCCTGGATGGAATGAACCAGAAGATACAAGCAAGTCAGTTGCAGGTTACTCAACAAAAGGAGCTCGTAAAACAACTACAAGCTAAGTTAAATTTGACAGAAGGCTGGGTTGTATACTTAAAGGTTTTCCAGACCCTCTCACTGGAAGCACATACAAAGATAGAAGGCAAGAAACATAAATTAATCTCCAAAATAGAGATCATCCAGAATTAATTTCAAGAGGTAAGAAAATCCCTTGATAATATTACTTTACTGGAAAAAGAGGCTAAAGCAGCAAGGAATACCTTCCAGAAAGCAGTCGCGTGTTCAGGAAACAGAGAGGTGTCAAAAAATCTAAATCTTTTTGTCACTGAATAGATAAGAGGAGACATCATGCTCAAGGCATGGGAAATAAACATATCCGAAAACAAGAAGATAATCAAAGAAATCAAATATGATTGTGAGGGAATATTTGATTCTTTGGATACGCAAGCATTAGGTATCGAAGAAATGATTGCTCTGAGCCACTGGGGCAGATAAACATTGTGAAACAACAGTTGAACTGTAAAGAAATCTTACAAGAGATTTAGGCGGACATTTCACAGTTGAAGGAAATCAACGCCAACCTAATAGACAGATGGATGGTACAACCTAATTTAAAATTGCAAGTGATCAGGTTTTCCAACAAAGGTTTTGAATACCAGCTTCCAAAGATACAAAGAAAGTTTTATCTGTTTGAGACTAAGGATCTTCCGACACCTCCTAGAAATTTTGTTCATTTTCTAGAGAAATGTATTGAATATATAGCATCAAAGGAGGGAGAGACTTTGACTGAACAATGAAGTATCATCTGAAAGCTTATACTATTGAAATGATAGATAAGCAAAGTTAATTATGAAACGGTTAAAGTTTTAGCTTTGTAACTACTTTTCTCCTAAAAATTAGAAGGTCGTTAACTATAAAGTGTTGATGACCTTGTATAAATAGAAGGAGCGAAGACTGAAGGAGGGCTTTTTCTTTCTCTAAAAGGACATTTTTTGACGAAAGTAATTTTGAAGAAGCTCTGAATTAATAGAAATGTAGATTGAAGATTCCATATTTTGTCACGTCTGAGTTATGTGTTCCTCTGTCGTTTCATATTTCTTTCGTATATCTAATTGATGAATGCTCGACTACAATTTAGTGCAACCTCTACTGTGGAAATTATTATTCTTGTCATTTAAATCATCTACAATTTTTCCTCTGTATCAGTTATCAACAGATACAAGACCTGTAAATGTTTAGATTTCAATATCATATGCTTCATTAATATTTTCTTGTTTCATAGTCTTCTGTTACAACGTGAGATTCCTCTTAAATTGATGCCTCACCTTGTTAATAACTTTATGTTTTCCCTCATATCATGCATGTTCCCTTTCCTTTAAATTTAACTTAGATATAAGAAATGACCTTTAATTTAGTCATCCTATTAATTCGTGTTTTAAAATCTTTCTCTTTATAGTGTGAAATAGAGATAACAAAGCCTAAAATGAAAACACTGAATTATATCTTCCTTACCTTTTATCCTTCATGACAGTACCAGTTTCAAGGCAACCTAACATTGAACCCGGTCTTTCTGATCAAACCAACATCACTCTAAATCTATTTAACACTATCTTACAAACAACAAATAATCGAGTTGAGTTAGAACGTTCATGGGCAACAATTGAGAGAGATATCAACATTAAGGAAAACTGGGAATTTCGACAGAGACAGTTGAGGAACCAATTATAGCCCTCACCTTTAATCACTGATTTTTATGTCCTCAACTTCCTCTATCTTTTCAGATGCCTTGA
>SNQJ01S0194586.1:0-13413 GCA_010110895.2 Picea sitchensis | reverse complement strand
TAAAGAAACACACTTTTACCTAACGACATATTAGACCAAGTAGATCTTAACTAACTCCTAAGTGTCTAAATATCCTAACAAAAATAAAGGTAGTATTCAGGTTAAACAACTTTCCAATAATACAAATTTTCTAGGGGGGTTTAACTCCAATAGTGGAGTTACTTATGGATGATCTCCAAAAGGAGTGAACCTTCCCAAGGTTGAATTAAGGAAGTTTGATGGAACATAGGTCTTTACATGGGTGAACCAAATAGAGAAATATTTTGAACTACATAATATTATGGATGACAGGCAAAGGATTCACATATCAACTTTGAACTTTGAGATAAAACCATATCATTGGTATCAATGGGTAGTTAAAAGGAATCCCCCTTCTTATCATTATACTTGGGGTTTATTTACAAGATACTTAGAAGCACAATATGAGAAAGTTTGGGAACATGACTATTTTAGTCAATTGAAAAGAATCAAACACTTATGTGATATTGAAGATTGTAATTCAAAGTTTCGGGTATTGGCCACAAGGGTGGATGGCATAAGTGATGAATTGTTTTTGGAAGATTACATGGGTGGATTAAAAGAAAACATTAAACATGAGATTTTCCTAAAACATCCTCAAAATATTATGGAATCTATGCATTTTTCTCGTCATATTCAAGCCAAGAATAAGGCTACACATAAGTCTACCATTGGAGCATACACATGTAGTAGAGATTGTTTTGGGGTTCATAAGACAACCATACCTCAATCGACAAGGTCGACACCTAAACAAATGGATGAAAGGAGAGCAAAGGGAGTATGTTTCAATTGTGACAACAAGTACAATAAGGTGAATAAATGCATTGAGAGTAAATTATTCTACATAGAATGTGAAGAGGAAGAAGATCAAGAATTGGAACCATCACAAAATCTAGATCTAGAATAGACTACTCCAATGATATCTTGGCATGCATTGGTTGACATCAATACTCCACAAACCCTCAAGATACAAGGATACATCAAAAATAAAAAAGTAACAATGTTGATCAATTATCGTAGTACCCATAACTTTGTCAATTACAAATCAACAAAAGATCTCAATTGCTTTGTATTTCCAGCACCACAATTTCAAGTAACGATTGCAAATGGAGGTGCCATACATTGTTTTGGTAAGTGCCACAGTATTAAGCTCAATATGGGGGAGTATTTTTTGGATAGTCCCATGATTGTCATCCAAATGGGTGATGTTGATGTTGTATTAAGGGTCCAATGGTTACAATCATTGGGAACAATGTCCCTTAATTTTCAATTTCTTTTCATGAGATTTTCCTCATAAGGCAAGGAAATTGAGCTTAGAGGTATGCAAGAGAAACCCTTTAAGGTGATAAGCTCTAGTAGCATGACAAAATTACTCAAAAAGGGACACCATAGTGTAATTGCACAATTATGCTCACTAGATGTTCAAACATCTATATCATCTACTCTAGTGGATCTCCAAATAGTTATCAACAACCATTCCAAGGTATTTGGAGAGATTCCTAAGGGTCTTCCACCTTCTCGAGATCATGACCATGATATTCATTTGCAACCGGGAAGTGTAACACCTAACATTAGTCCTTTCAGGTATCCATACACACAAAAGAGTGAGATTGAGTGTATGATCTAAGAAATGTTAGAGGCGAACATTATTCAACCTAGCCAAAGTTATTTATCTTCACCAGTAGTGATGGTTACAAAGAGGGATGGTTCGTGGCATATTTGTCCAGATTATAGACATATAAAAAAAATGACCATCAAAGATAAGTTTCCTATTCTTGTCATTGATGAATTATTAGATGAATTGCATGGAGAAATTTTCTTTACTAAGTTGGATTTTTTTTTTCTTCAGAATATCATCAAATTAGAAAGAGGCAGGAAGGCATTCCCAAAATAGCCTTTAGAACACATGAAGGTCATTATGAGTTTTTGGTTATGCCATTTGGACTTACTAATGCACCTTCAACATTTCAAAGTTTGATGAATTCTATTTTCAAACCCTTCCTTAGAAAATTAGTGTTAGTATTTTTTGATGACATACTAATCTACAACAAATCTTGGGAAGAGCATGTATAACATGTTGACAGAGTATTACAACTTTTGGAAGAGCAACAACTTTATGCAAATCCTTCCAAGTGTGCCTTTAGGGTTCAAGAAGTGGAATATTTGGTTCATATAGTATCTCATGAAGGTGTAAAAGTGGACCTTAACAAAATTAAAGCTACGAGGGAATTGCCAATTCCCAAAACCTTGAAGAAATTTAGAGGATTCTTAGGATTGCCATGTTATTACCGCAAGTTTTTCATGAACTATGGTCAAATAGTGGCACCTCTAACAACATTATTAAAGAAGGAAGTATTTAATTGGACTCAAGAAGCAACCAAAGATTTTGAAATAATTAAGGAGGCTATGTGTACAACTCTTGTTCTAGCCACACCTAACTTCACAAAAACATTTATTGTGGAGTGTGATGCCTTAGGCCATGGCATTGGTGCAGTTTTAATGCAAGAAGGAAAAAACACCAACTTAAAGGAAAAGACTTACTCAAACATATTTATGTAAAAGAAATGTTGGCCATACTACACGCAGTTAAGAAATGACACCCTTACCTAATAGGAAGACACTTCAAAGTAAAAACAAATCACGATAGTTTGAAGTATTTCTTGGAGCAACGATTATCTTTAGAAGAGAAATAAGCTTGGGTTACTAAGATGCTAGGTTATGACTTTGAAATTATCTACAAGAAAGGAAAACATAATATTGTGGCAGATGCACTTTCAAGGAAAGAAAAGAAACAAAGAGTTCACTAGGTTCTATTTCTATTTCACAATCTGATAGGGTGGAAGAAGCAAGGATGCAATGGAAGCAAGATCAAGATGTATGGAAGATCATTCAACAACTACAAGAGGACCTTAGTACATTAGATAAATTTATATAGAAGAATGATTTTCTATGGTATCATGATCACCTATATTTATGTAAGAATTCCCAACTCAAATACAAGTTCCTTCCATAATTGCACAATTCTCCTATAGGAGGACATTCAGGGTTCTCGAAAACTTATCATAGGATCAAGAATGATTTTTTTTAGGAAGGTCTTAAAACAGATCAAAATTTTGTGTCTGAATGCATGGTCTTCCAATAGAAAAAGGGAGAGACAATCAAGACACCAAGTGATCCAGATTGTGAAAGGAACAAAATGGAAAATAGGCAAAAAATAAAGTAAAGAGAATAATATGGTACAAAATCAACTCTTTATTACATGGAAAAATCATTATAACTACATCATGAATGGATGTATTCCTTTACAAATGAGAAGCCTGTATATATAGTACTTGTGGGATGCCTTGCAGGTGTGATGTATTTTCATTATTTCATTGTTGTTTATTTTATTTTTCAAATACCATGGGTGAATTCCATGGGATGCAAAAACTATGCACATGGATTTTCTCCACTTTATTAATATTATTGTTTTTCTCCCAACAAATACCATGGGTGTATACCATGGTTTACCAAAACCATGGGCTCGTAAATTACCAATGGTAAAAAGAAACAATTACCATGGTGATTCAGTGGAAGAGGTGGATGGCCACCAATTTTTACTTGGATCAGTCCTCCCCCCTTAGGAAGCAATGGTTACCATTGCGTCAAGTTCCCTCATTAGATGGGGAAATTTCTACTAAATTTGGCTCTCGGTGAGCCACTTGCCTTGGTGAAGAAGTTGCCCTGCTTTGACGACCCGATAGAGTTGTATGTTCTGTTGGTGGGTGCCTTCCATTTGTGTATCCATGATTCAACGAATGATATCCTACTCAAGGCATTTATAGTTGAGTTGTGTAGGGGGAAAGCGCTCAAGTATCTCTGAGGTATCCAATAAAGATGGAAAATATGGTTGAAGGAGTTCCACATTGAAGACTAGATGCAGACCAAGGAATGGGGGAATACTTAATTCAAAAGAATACTTACCTACAACCTTAGTTATGGTGTAAGTCCCATATCAAAGTGATCAAAGCTTCTGATGGGGTCCTGCAAGGTTCTCTTTCTACCAATGTAACCAAACCTTATCACCAACTTGAAACTTGTGTGGAACTTGATGTTGGTCGTGTCATTGCTTGTACTTGGCATGGGATTTTTGCAAGATGTCATGGATTTGTTGGCGAATGTGTAGAATCCTTTCAACAAATTTAGTTCCATGATCTACCTTGGTCTGGCACTTTATTTACTCATTCTTCGGAAGGGAGCATATGTAGATTTGACAGTTGGGTAAGGGAGCACTGGACACCAAGTCAATGGAATGCTTGACATGGTAGTGTAGAGGCACCCCCATAGGTAAAGAATAAATATATTTGTGCTCCTATATAATCTTGTCGACCTACTTCTACTGGATAGAAAGGTCTTGGGATGAGCCTGTAGTGGTCACGCACCTTCTATTCACCTTCTAATCGAATCATGAAGAGGGAGAAATTTTTGGTATGATAGATTACTTTGTGACACTATTTTGTTGATATCAATGAAATGGTAGTAGCTGGAACTACCTTTGGTACCCTCTAGAGCTGACCTCCCAGAGTAACAATGACACTATGGTGTTGAGACTCATAGACAACATGATGTTTCGACATATATGGTTGTCCTAAAAGAACATCACAAACTTCAAGTGGGGAAACATCACACAATACCTCATCTTTGAAGGGCTTGATGCCATAGGACATGCGACACTGTTGGCTGATGTAGATGTCTCATCCCCGGATCAACCATCCGATGGTGTATGCTTGGGTATGTGGCATTGTCAATAACTTCATTCTTTTGAGGACCTCAAATGAGACCAGGTTATTATGACTCCCTCTATCAATAGTGAAATGCAGTGGGCTCCCCTTCATCCACATCTGTGAGTGGAAGAGGATCTCCCCTTCCTCAGACTCCTCTGATTCCTTTGGTTAGATCTTTGCGATTGCAATGGTAGCACTAGGTTTCACATCAATGCTCCACTTTCCCTTATCTTTCTCTAAATTAGGATATGAATTAGGGTCCGACTCTTTTTCTTTAAGCTTGACCAACAATGATTGTTTTGAGAAACATTCATCAGTGTTGTGCTAGGGAATTTTGTGGAACTCACACCACTTCCTAGTGTCCTTCTTCATCTTCTCGTTACCCTTCTTTTCCCGTGACATGGACTATATCTCTTGAGGTTGCACTTCCGTGTTCCATCCTTCATTTTGTGAGTTAGGGTTTCCTTTGCCATGTTTTTGTTGTGACGTATTTTCAAATCTAAACTCCTGCTTATTTCGTCGCTTACATTTCTGTTGAATTTTGATTGCATATTGATAAGCAAATCTCATTGAGGAGATGCCCAAGAAATCCATATCTATTTGGATGTACCTGTGTAGACCACTACAATACTTCAAAACCAGGTGTCACTCAGAGTCTTTGATACCCAACTTTGAGTAGAAGGTATGGAATATGTTGGTGTACTCTAACACCATATGGGGTCTCTCTCCTATCCTAGAGTTGTCCATCTCGTGTATTGGGCATCATAGTTTCCAACATGGTAGAACTCCTCCTCGAGGGCATCAATAAAGGCTTCCTACATGGTTTCTCTCTCGAATGGCGTAGATTCATTCGTGATGTACCTCTCCCAATGACCTTCCCACCAATCTTTGACACGAGGAAGGGATTTAAGGAGTGCGAAGGTGATATTTTCACTGTCAATTTTTTTTTTGGACATAATAATATCCTTCTAGTAGATTCAACCATTTTTCTAGATCATTTTCATCTATCTGGCCTTCAATAAAGGGATATTAAAATTGACTTTTACCTTGAAGGGTGTCACACCTTCGAAATGGTTGTTTATTGAAGATTCCTTGATCGCCATCGATAGTTGTCAAAGGATTTGGGCAAAGTTTTCCATCATCTCATTCCTTTGTCACATGAGGGCTTCCTTGAGAAACATCTTGAAAGGATCTCCAACTCCATCATCTCTTTTTCCTTCCACCATGGGAGGTCGCTTGGGTTGGCAAGAGCAGTCGTCCTCAAACGAAACTAGCTCGAGACCCAACTAAGCTCTATACCCTAACCTGGTTAGGGACATGCACTAAGAAGTGACAAGGAGTAGACTACTTTGATACTATTGATACAGATTGTGAAAGGAACAAAATGGAAAATAGGCAAGTAAACGCGACAAAATAAAGTAAACAGAATAATATGACACATAATTGACTCTTTATTAAATGAAAAATCCTTAGAACTACATCATGAATGGATGTCCTCTTTTACAAATGACAGGCCTGTATATATATTACTTACGGGGTGCCTAGTAGGAGTCATGTCTTTTCATTATTTTATTGTTATTTATTATATTTTTCAACTACTATGGGTGAATTCCTGGGTTGCAAAAGCCACATACATGGCTTTCTCCACTTTATTAATATTATTATTTTTCTCCCACCAAATTGTTAAATTTTTTCTTTTTTCCAACACTTAGACAAATTATTTCCTTATGCTCTTAAGAAAATAATATTTCTGAACATGGAATAAAATGTATTGGTTGTAAATTTAACTACAAGGAATAAAAATATTATGTAAGACAAGTAAACCAATTTTCACACACACATAAATTTATGCCCTTCAAATATGCTTTTCATTAAAATAATATCAAATCATACAAGGGCTCCCAAACTGAGAAAATATGCCCACAAAGAAAAGAGACAAAATCACAGCCAAACCTAGTTGCCCAGTGCCTCTGCACACAACTGTATGACATGTTAGTGGCCTTGTACGACTGTTCCCATGGCTTGTACAATGTGCACCCACGACTGTGTGCACTCTTCCACACGTACCTGTGCCATGTACGCTTTGCACAACGTGTATCCATGGCCCACACTATTGTTCATACGCATACCTGTGCCTTGCACTGCATGTACGATGCATACATGTGGCATGCACTGCTGCTCCTGCATGTACCCGCACCTTGTACATTGCATACCCACCACTGTACATGTTGCTCTGACGTGTTTAGAGTACTTATAATTGTCCTGCTGTTGTCCACTTGTTCTCTTCTCCTTTAGAATGATATTTGAATTATTCTCCTTTATCACCCTTGCTGAGATCTCCTTGAGTCACAATCCTTAGTGTCTCAAGCACTCAAAGTCTCTTGAGCAAAAGTCCTTCTTTGCTCTCTCTTGAGTCATCGACTTCCATTAAGTATTGAGTGTTGTTGTTGTGTCTTCCTCCTTCATTTAGCCTTGCTTTTATAAACTTGAGTTGTTGACCGAATCCATAACCCTAATCTCCAAAGTGATTTATGGTTGAGATTAAATCTCATCTCACTTGAGATCAATGGCTATGATTCATTTAACACACTAATGTAATTAACCTTAGCATTTCATTAGATTAAACTCACTTTTTCTTAT
Organism: Picea sitchensis; assembly: GCA_010110895.2. Taxonomy (NCBI): domain Eukaryota; kingdom Viridiplantae; phylum Streptophyta; class Pinopsida; order Pinales; family Pinaceae; genus Picea; species Picea sitchensis. The sequence continues at coordinate 5,992 of SNQJ01S0194586.1, read as the reverse complement.
AAAAAGCACTTACTTTTAATAATTCCTTTAATTAAAGTAAATTACTAAGGTTCAAGGCTTTCGACGACTTCCACACGTCTAGACACTTAGATCAGTGCAGAAGTATTGTCATATGCTACAAACATCAACACAAATACCATGGGTGTATACCACGATTTACCAAAACCATGGGCTCATAAATTACCAACGGTAAAAGAAACAATTACTATGGTGATTAAGTGGAAGAGGTGGATGGCCACCGATTTTCACTTGGATCACCATGTCTCCTACAACCATTAGCTATACCAAGTCAACAGAAGAAGTTTCAATGGATTTTATTATAAGTTTATCCAAATCTGAAGGAAAGACTGCCATCATAGTAGTAATGGATCGACTAACAAAGTATGCATGTTTTTGCTCTCTTTCTCATCCTTTTAAAGCAAGTACAATAGCTGCAATGTTCATGGATACAATCCAAAAGCTACATGGAGTCCCCAAGATTATTGTAAGTGATAGAGATCCAATTTTCACTAGAAATTTTTGAACTGAATTATTTTCTTGTTTGGGTACTCAATAGGCTCACAACTCATCTTATCATCCTCAATTCGATGGAAAACTGAGATTGTGAATAAACGTATAGAAGGATATCTTCGTTGCTTTGCATATGATAAACAAACACAATGGATAAAGTGGTTTCCCTTGGTAGAATTGTAGTACAACACATCCATCCATACTTTATCGAAAATGTCCCCATTTCTGGCACTTTATGGATATCATTCTCTATCCATCACATCGCCCTTGAAAGGGACTACAAAGGTTCAAGTAGTGGAGGACCACATAGGGAATTAACAAGAGGTTCTCAAACTATTGAAGGACAACTTGGTTATGGAAAAAAATAGGATGAAACAACAATGAAATCAACATCACAATGAGAGGGAATTTGAAGTGGGGGATTTGATATTTTTGAGGCTGCAACCATATAAACAGATGTCCCTTGAGCAACAAAAGAAGGAAAATAAATTGGCACCCAAATATTATGTCCCCTATAAGGTGTTGCAAAGGATTGGAAATATGGATTACAAATTTAAGTTGCCTCCATCTTCATGTGTACATCCGGTCTTCCATGTTTATTGTTTAAAGAAGGTAATCAATGACAAGATCCTAGTCCAAACTATTTTACCAGAGATTANTAAGGTGTTGCAAAGGATTGGAAATATGGATTACAAATTTAAGTTGCCTCCATCTTCATGTGTACATCCGGTCTTCCATGTTTATTGTTTAAAGAAGGTAATCAATGACAAGATCCTAGTCCAAACTATTTTACCAGAGATTAATGAAGAAGGGAAAATCATACTAGAACTAGAAACAATCCTTGAAACAAGGATTAAGCGACTGTGAACTTGAGCAATTACTGAGTACCTCGTCAAATGGAAGAAGCTACCAGTGGAAGAGGCGACATGGGAAGATGAGTTCTCCATGTAGAAACACATGCAGTTAGTCAAGTATTGAGGACAACACTTGTTTGAAGGGGAGGGGAATGTTAAGCCTTAGACAAAGCCCATGTTGAGTATAAAACCCCTTATTAAGTTCTAGATATGAATTATTACAATTCTAGTGTTATATTTGTATGTAGGTTAGAACCCTTTATTGTACCCTTTCATTATAATTGTACCCTTTGTATCCTATATATATATACCAAGGAGACCTAGTCTTAGGATGATCTTATCTCACCTTTCACATTGAATATACTATAAAAGGAGGTTTCCACCTTGAAGTGGAATGTTATTCATTGACATTCTATCACTCTCAAGGCGTTGGTTCCTAACAAGTTGATTGTTCATCCAATTGACTACCAACAAAGAATATCTAAAGACCCATAGTTGTCCCTACTTTTTATCCAGGGAAATCTTCAACAAATATTTAAGTGCCATAACTTCTCCAAAATTATTAGTGCCCATACATAGATTTGCTTTCAACTGATAATAATGGGAATTAGAGATATAAAGGACACTTCCTAAGCTGCATATAGAATCTTCTACTTAGAGATATTTGAACTTAACATATAAACTAAAAATCATCATAAAAGATCACACACTTTGACATGTATGAATAGGGGAACCATTATATTTTATCTTGACACCTTTTTTAGGTCTCCTGGTTACAAGTTTAATATTGTTGGGTTTTGGAATGTATTGTCTTTGCATTTTTTATTTATTTGAAATGGTTTTGATTCTAGGATTGCTAGGTGGTGAGGCTATGGTAAAACCTCAATTGAATTTCTCGAGCACCATTTACATGCAAGGGAATTTTGTAAATTCCAAGTGTTTGGTAAAAAACCTTAATGAAACATGCAGTGGAATGATTATTGGTTATTCCAAGAATGACTATCCCCATGAAGCCTTGGAATTATTCTATGAAATGCAAGTCCATGGCATTAAACCCAACTCAATCACCACGACTAGTGTTCTAGCTGTGTATGCCAAGTTATTGGCTCTAGAACAAAGCAGAAAGATCCATTTTTATGTAATATAAGCATATTTGAATCTCATGTTATTGTAGGAACCAGGCTTGGAAACATGTATCCCATGTGTGACAATATCAACATTGCCCACAAATGATTTGAAATAATGATTTAACAAAATATTTTGTTATGGAATGTAATCATCATTGGTTGTGCCAATATTGGGATTGTTAACATTGCCTATAAGTTGTTTGAATGAATGCCTCACTGAATTGGTGTGTCATGTAATGTTATTATTGTTGGTTATTCCTAGAATATCCACTCTCATGAAGCCTTGTAATTCTTCAATGAAATGCAAGTCTAGAGAATAAAACCCAACTTTCTAAGGTATGTTGACATGGTTATAAGTTTAATATTTCCTAGTTTTTGAATGAATTGTCTCTGAGTTTTGTTTTGTTTGGAACAATTTCAATTCTAAGTTCTTAGGTGGTGCGGTTAGGGTAAAACTTTGATTTGATTTCTCTAACACCATTTGCAAGCATGGGGAATTTTGTAAACACCAAGTGTTTGATAGAATGCTTGAATGAAACACTGTGTCATGGAATCAATGATATTTGGTTCTTCCAAGAATGACCACCCTTGTGAATCCTCGATATTCAATGAAATGCAAATCCAAGGCACTAAACCCAATTCAATCACAATAGCTAGTATTCTATTTGTATGTGCCAAGTTATTGGCTCTAGAACAAGGTAAGAAAATCCAATGCTATGCACTAATAAGAGATTTTAATCTCATGTTGTTATAAGCACTAGGCTTGCAAACATGTATCTCAAGTGTGGCAATGTTAACATTGCTCACAAATTATTTGAATATTGCTTCAATGAAATATTATGTCATGGAATGCAATCATTGTTGAATATGTCAAAAGTGGGATTGTTAACACCACCCATAAATTGTTTGAAAGAATGCTTCAATGAGATGTTGTGTTATGAAATGTCATTATTGTTTGTTATTCCTAGAATGTCCACCAATAAAACCTTGGTATTCATATTATATATATTTCATTGGATTTAGATGAAAAATATATGAATAAATATAGTATGTCCTTACAATATTATTAATCCATCTCAACTCCACATCTTTTATGCATTGAGTGGATCCAATATCTTAACCCTAGGTCTTTTACAGATCCAAAAGTTTACACCTTGTTTCAATCTAGCTCATATATTATATGCATACAAGATTTGTGTTTCTCCTTCAATTGCACTTTAGTTTTCCCAAAAACAAGTATTGAATGTTTTAGTTGAAATTGCGTCAATGAATTTTATAAAAGAAAGATGGAAACACATTCTTATGCTTACCAAGAAAAGACTAAAAATCTAGTTTCCAAGCATAAACACAAAATCAACTTTGCTTAAAATCCTAAGCATAAAAACGAATGAGTGTCTGAAATGCGAAACTTCAAGTGAAATGGTAATTGCAATCTTTATTTAAATCTCATTTTCCAATCCTTCTTCACATTAGAAATGAGTTTTCAAAATTAGTTTTCAAGTGCAATGGTTTTCTTTGTGTTTGGGCATGCTTGGAGGTTAAGGAAGAGGCTTATTCCTCTTCAAAAAGCTGAGAAGAAGAACTAAAATATTGATAAACTGTTCTGGTTATTGGAGAGAACAAGAGAAAGGATCTTTGAGAATTTGCAGAAAATAGGACTTGAGCAGGATGTCACGAGCTTGATGCTGAGGGAGCATCTGATAAACCTCGTTGAGGTTGTGACAAAGAGAGAGAGAGTCTATGAGAAACTGCAAAAAGTTCCCTAGTGGTATCATGGCTTGGCACGGGGGTGGCCAGAGTGCTAAGAGTGAATGCCTCTAGGCCTATGGTTGGGTGGAAAAGAGAACTCCCACAGTCAGTTGGCTGGTGATCGATTGTAATAGATAAGTATTTCATTCACCCTGTGTAGTTGGATTGAAATGCATGATTTTAATGTCTGTGATTGTGATTCATTGTGCTTCACATGAAATTAATGGTTATAAAGCTTATTTCTCTTCTGTAAGCTGTTTCATTTGAATGGGTGTAAGATGAAAAGCTTGGCCGCTAGGCTAGTTTGAAAATACCTCCCCCTGTTTTAGAAATTGAGTTATGTGAATTGGAGGGTGCTCCCTTCAAACTAGTTGTCCAAGAGACCATGGGCTCCATGGCCTTAATCCAAATCTTGGCTAAGAGTTAAAGAGTGTAGCCTCTGGTGCTTGACAAAGTTCCATATGACTAGGTCCATGGAACCCTTTGCTACACTAAAAAAGGAGCTAAGTCATTCGGGACTTCAAGGCAAATGAACACTACAACATCCAAATGTGTCAAAGGCGACCTATCAAACCGGTAACTTGATAGACGACCGACGGCTGGCGGTCAACTACTCGTAACATGGGATTTGTCCCCTTGCTAGACCCTAATCATCATCTCAGTCACATAGTGACACGAGTCGTAGATATGAGGGTATTCGAGGTCTAACCTGACCGATGGATCGATGCTACGGTCAGTCTGGCGTTGACCAGTTCGGGAGAACAAATGTCTTATAACACCAAAACCCATGAATGACGGAGTTGCGAAGTATCGTGGGCCGTCAATCTTTGGATCCTTTGGGATCCCTCTCAGCCGTCTGATCGTGGGGACGCGCGTATAATGTTGGGAGCACGTGGGGATCCACATGTCGAGTGACGATGATGCCATGTGTGGCAGCTTTGTGGCAGATCAAAGAGATGTTGATGACCTAAGGCATGTGCCACGTATCTCTCCAACGGGTTTCGGGTTAACAGGTGTCCCTCTAGGAGTGGCCTAATACTGATACCAAGGGACCCTTGAGCTACAGTTGTGTGTCGTTGATCTAGGGACTCCATTGAGAACCCCTCCCAACTGTCTGATCCACCAGTGGAAGGATTCATGTGTAGCACTTCGACGAAACCCTACTCTGGGATAAAAGGAGTATTAAGCCGGTAGAACCCCTGAATGTCGAACACGTGAAGTGACACGAGCCGTTGATATGAAAGCAATCAAGATATCCCATGACCGTTATATCTAGACCGTGGTTAGCCCGACGCTGACCACTATAGGAGAAAAGAGGAAGTTACATGGCAGATTCCCCAAACGCCAAAGTTACTAAGTAATGGAGGCTATAGATCTCTGGATCTACGTGGACACACCTCGACCGTGAGATTTAAGGGGAGTTGGAAGGTTGTTAGTTCGGAGTGACATGGCACGCTGATGTCACCCAGGGTGACGTGGAACCCACGCTCGACGTGCCACATGTTGATTAATTGGGTTGGTTGTCATTGATGTCAACCCTTGAAGAAAGTCCAGTAGCGAATTTCGGTAACACAAAGGTTTGCGTAATGGACCCAAATTTGTTTGATGTATAATGGTATGAGTTTTGAAATATTTTCAGGTAAGACTATTCTATATGGATAGTACATGTCATGCCATTTCTGGTGGTATGTGGAACGTCACATAACTCCTCACGGTTTGAGAGTTATGGCCTTACAAAGTTGGAGGACCCTC
>SNQJ01S0194584.1:0-17709 GCA_010110895.2 Picea sitchensis | reverse complement strand
TATCCTTTTCTTGATTTGGTTTCTTCCTTAAACCAAACTTCCTCTTATTCCTAAAATTCTTGAACTTTGTCGTGAAGGCTTGATCATAATATTTCTTTTGGGATTTCTCTTTTGCGCTAATTATTGATTCTTCTTGTGCACAAGAAGTCCAAAGATCTTCAAATGTGGGATACTCCTTTCTTATATTCATGCTTGCGGAAAATGCATCCCATATCTTGGGAAGGCCATTGAGTACTATATTTACTAGTTCCTTTTTTGAAATGATTTCTTCATTAGCTTGTAGTCGATATCTTAATTGAGAGATTCTTACAAAGTATGATTTTATGTTGTCATCATCATTCATTTTCATTTCATGGAGCTCATTATTCAGACTCATCACTTCTCCAATGTTTCTGACTAAGAGTAGGTTAGTTAGGACATCATACATCTTCTTAGATGAGTCAAGATGAGAGATGTAGGTTATCAAGTGGTGTTTTACAGAGTCTTGATACTCATAGAATTGATGTCATTGTCCTTGAACTTCTCCATAACTGCAACGTTCTGAGGTTCCTTCTTTTTTCTTGCTTCAAATTGTGGTTCCATGATCTTTCCTTTCATGATATCCAACACTTTATTGCTGGAAATCATGAGGTCAATCCTTGTTTTCCATGCTCTAAAGTTAGAATCCCCTTCTAACTTGTTTTTTTGACTTCATAGAGTAAGTCATGACTACTTTGACTTTGTCAACCTTTGTATTTGACTTTGACTTGGTCAACCTTTGAATTTGATCAAAAACTCAAACTTGATGCCTTGGCTTACTAAGAGTACCAGGAGGTGTGCTAGGCTAGGGTGTACTAGACTATCTAGGAAGTAGGTCAAACTCTTCACTTAAGGTGCCTCAACAAGAGGGTTTTGTTGTTGCAACAAAACTTTGATTGTAACTGAGAAAATCCTCCCAATATATCTTCTAGTGGTTAGATTTTTTGAAGATAGTGTGGGCCCATAACCTATTAGAAAACTAGGTGTGCTCATTTCACCATAGACAATATAACAATATTGTCACCCAACCATAGGCACAAAGGCCACTATCGAGCACCTTAACCTTGATAGAAAAAATAATTCCGGAAGCAATACAATAACCAACCAAGGTAGCATACATTTCTCCAAGGATAGCGCACCAAGAAAGAATAACCAAAGACCAAGCAGAAAGTCCAAACCATAACCAAGAGAAAGTACAAACCAAAACCAAAATGCTAGTTGCAACTACATTCTCTCTTCAAACTTGTGCACCACTAGTCTTATTCAATTATGAGTGCGAGAATGACAATTAAGCTCTAGCGCCCTTTTATTTATAGTTCTCTAACTCACCTAACTAGGCCAAATTTTCTTCTTGGAGACTAATAACTCAATATTAATTAATCTCTTGAGCCGACTTGTCTTCTACGATTATTATCCAATGTTTTAGGGTTTCTCTTGCTTCCTGAAATATTCAAGTCTTGTCAAAGGTTACATGTGAAGGTTAATACCTCCCGCATCTACCATAATATCAACACAATAAGGGACTTGTTCCCTAAATGAATCTTCTTGAGATCAATCACCATGAAGAACACCTACAACCCACCAAACTTGGCCTCATTTTGGGATCTTTTGACTACATGTGGTTTACCAAGAGACATTATGGTTTTTTCATTTGTATTGATGGGTATTTTCTTGGGTATGTGTCATATTCTTTGCATGTGTGTGGGGGGTGCATTAGATTTGACGACAACATCCGACAATCCCATCACCTATCGATGTATGCATGTGCTGGGCATCGACCAGGGGGATCTCATGGGGGGGAATCTTGGACCCCTTGACCTTAGGTGAAGCCTTCAGCTCGAGGTGCTAGCTTGGAGATGACGAGGTTTAGGGTAGCACCCCAAAAAAATTTTGGGGGTGGTTTTTTCTATTTTAGCATTTTTTATTATTTGTAGCAGGTTTCTAAATTAATCTCATATTAATGGATTAGGGTTTTGGTAGTTGCATAATACCTAAAATAATGTATATATTGTATTGTGACTGGTGAAATTAATACAATGAAGAGTTGAGAGGTGCGACACCAAGGAAGGATGGTTTTCTCTTGGTTAAGGGTTTCCAATGTAAATTGTTGTGTACTATGTGTATGAAACATTGATTAATTTTTGTTTTTCTTAAAAATATGTATACATTTATTTACTTCACAAGTTTAAAAATTACATATTTGGTTCTTAACATGATTAAGGAAGGATACTAAGGGCCTTATGTATTTAACAAAGCTTCTTAGGCTCAAACACTGTGGAAGTTGCACTGAAAAGCCACATAGGAAGTTTCTATGGGATCTTTCACCTCTAAGTAGGATATGGCCTTTATTAATTTGTTTTTGGCAATAATGATGGGCCTAGTGTTGGAAAATTAGTTGTCATTAATGGAAACCCTAGATTTGAACCTTATAAGAAGTCCAAGAGATGAGTGTATTTGGAGAAGTCTACAAAGTGGTCCCCTTATGGAATATCTCTAAGCATGGCCCTCATGGGAAGACACTTTGAAGAAGTCTACAAGAATCCATGGAAATATGGACAAGTGTTTAAGTTGTTAAGAAGCCTTGACGGTGTGGACATGGAGCCCAAAGTTGATTGAATAATAAGACCATGAAGAACATTGAAAATGCATGTAGCACATCCATAGATTGATATTCCTTGTCATGTTTTTTCCAATGGTAGGTGGTACACCATGTGGTTCCTCAAGATTAAGAAGATATGAAAGCAAATGAAGAAGCCCCGAAATCAAATGAAGAATCCCTAAATCTAAGGAAAAAAAGTTACAAGTCAACCCCTAAAAAGTGTTGCAAACAAGAAGCTACAAGTCGACCCCATTGCAATGAATATTAAAATAAACACTATGGATAATGTTGGTAAATTCAGCCTCAATGGAATAATCATTAAAAATTAAATTCAATTTGATTTAGGTCAAGTAGACCCTAAAAAGAGGGTGCTAGATCTAGTATAAATAAGGAACCTATGAGTTCATTTGTAACATTAACTCAAGTGATTTTTATCTGAGGTGACCAAGTAGATCTGAGACGAATTTTGGAGGGAAGATGAAGGGAAGATAGAAAAAATTCAAAGGGAAGATGAAGTCTTGTGATGGTGTGTTCTAAGGTATGTTATTTAAAGGTCATCTTACCATTTTCTCTATAACTATTTTCAATATGGATTAAGATAGCGCAACTTGGATTCTATTGGGAACAAATATCAAGGTAATTGTGGTAAAAAATTCAGCTTATGGGTCATTGTATGTTTAGAGATACACTCTGTGGAAGATAAAGTTTTTTACTAGTCCTGAAACTAGTCTCAAACATGCATTCTAAGAAAAACAATCATAACATCTTCACAGAGGATCCAAATTCAGTGAGACCAATTGCATTGGAATGAGTAAAATATGTAGTATGTTTTGTGTTATTTTTAGAACCATATATCAAATATTCAGTGCGTCGCATGCTATATAAGTTCGCTATCCAGAATAGGCCGAAATTCAACAAGGTCTACCATTTTATCTATAACTCTTTTTTAGGGACGATTCAAGAAGTGAAACTTGGAGGAATTTCCTAGAAAATATTGAAGAAGATTGTGTACAATTTTAATACATTTATTCATTACAAGTACATATTCATGCTTGTTGAAAATTAGGGCTTGTGACTAATTAAAAAACTAGTCCCACGAGACTGAGGTAAAGTTTGATGAAGATATTATTTTCATGTTGCTAAAGTTGATGAAGGTCTACATGTCTATGATCACATACACCGAGTTCCTACATGACTAAAGACATGATTTATATGTTTTTTATTTTATTTTGATGGTTATGGTATATTCTTAAGGCATATCTTGTATGGTTTGGCACAAGATTAAGGAATATCTTGGATGGTTTGGCACATGCTTAAGGCATGATTTTGGAATATGGTTTGAGGAGCACCTTGGATATTGGGAACATAGTTTGAGATGTACTATGCTATATTTTTACATGTTTGAGGCACATCTTGGTACATGGTTGATGGATGTTATGGTACATATCTTAGTACATGGTTTCCGGATGTTATGGTATATGCTTTAGTACATGGTTGATGGATTTTATGGCACATGTTTGAGGCATATCTTAAATCTGTGTTACCCCATATATGGAAGGGAAAGACGTGTTACCCCATGGGATATTGAATCCTTCAAAAACATTGTTTCCCCAAGAGTAACTAGGAACAACCCTAGACCCACTCGATGTATTCCAACCAAAAGGAAAACCAACACACAACACTACCAAACTACCTGTAGGAATGATAGAGGTAGAAGGAATTCCAACTCCCATGCTAAAACCCAAGCTTGTCCCCCCCACTCGAAGGAGATCTGGATGTGGGCATTGAAACTAATGAGATGGGTGTAGGAATTCTTTATATGTTAATGGAAGGAAAAGCAGAGACAACCAACATCCCCCAAATGGATGGACTTGATGATATGGGTAGAGATGGGATAGGTTCAATGGAACTAATGGACAACAAGGAGGACATTACTGGGATGTCCAATGTAGCGTTTTTCAATGGACTAGATGGCTTGACTACATTGTGTTATCACTGAGAGTCTCCCTCAGATTGCAAGAGGATAAGCCCAGTACCCATCAGAATTTTGGTAGATGTTGGTTTTATGAGTGGAGATCAAATGGACAAAACTCAATACAAGAATGATTTTAATCCGAGAAACTGGACAAGCAATGCACAAGGAAGTGAGGTCCTCATTAAATTCAGTCAATGATTTGAGTTTAAGTGTGAGTAGAAGGAAGACTTAGTGAGAGAGGTGAGCAATACTTCCATGGGCATTGGACTTTCAAGCATCTTGGTGAAGAAAAACTCAGGCTCAGGAGCACTCTTGAACTCAAGTTTTAGACACTGAATTATGTCACAGAAGCATAATAATCAAACCTACATTATCATGCAACTACAACAACTTGACTAGATCCTCCATGCCCGATCCTTTCGGCATAAGGGGAAATAACATAACAAGGAACCTGACTAAATCTAGTCACAACACCACTATAATAAAACCTACATTACAATAGAACCACAACCAGTTGATGACATTAACACAATATTGAACTGATCTATTTATACTCAGATCAGTCCACAACTACCAGTAGTGTGATATGGCCATTGCATTTAAAGCCTTTTGTTTGTTCCTTCTTCTGTCAAACTTGCCTGTATCTTCCTGTCAGATGCAAAATCAACTTAGCATGGGTGTGCAAGAAAATCCGTCCATAGGGGTACCTCCGGATGACAATTCTGTCTCCATAGAGAGATCCTCCACACCTTATATTTATGGAGTGAGTCGAGGTTTCAACCACCACTCCCTTTTCATTAACTTCTTTTTCTTGGGATTGCGACAAGGCTTAATGTCTAGGGGGAGGCCATGCACTTCTCTTGGATTGGACATCTTATAAGCATGTGATTACGGGGCCGTCGAAAGCGGTTTCAACTCACACTTCTTTTGAGCCTGCAATTCACTACCTTTCGCCATGTATCTTTTTCGCTATACCATGGTTTCAATTTCGGGACCGCTCAAGAATTTTATCATTAGAGCATGTTTCATCCTCGCAATGAAACATGGTCATTGATTTGGTCGTGATCTGCGATCTGTGAGATCCTACTAATTTTAGCGCCACCACAAAATTTTATCCTCCTACCAACTTTAGGATCATTCTAACTGTGTTGGGAGATGGTGCTAATTTTGGCGTTGAACAAGAACACTTCCCGGACGATGATATGACGTGGTGGCCTTACGTCACTATGCTAATGTGTCATGAAAAGAGAGGTGACACATGTCACTTGGAAACAAGCAGATGATATGCCCAAAGGAGCCTAGACTAAGTGCCATGTGTCATCACCAGATGGATGCCAAGTGTCATGACTGATGAGAGTGCCACATATATGAATTGATGACTTTCACGTATTTTGACACTTGAGAGCTTGGGGGCAGTATGCATGTAGATCTGGAGCTCCAAAGTGAACAACGATCGTCGATCTGAGGAGGACACATGGTAGGGATCTTTTAACTCTGGGAGAAAACACTCTAGATGAATATGGGAGTGAGGAAGTTGAAACTCCCAAAGCCCGGAGTCCCGAAGAAAACTACTACCGTTAGATTTGGATTGACACGTGACATCGATCTGTGGACTTTGGGAGAAAATGATCCAGATGAAAGCGAGAGGGGAGGAGCTAAAAATCCCAAAGTTAGGATTCCCGAAGTAGATATTGATCGTCTAATGAAGAAGGATGCCTGGCACTTGATCTGCAACTCCGGGGCTTCTGCCTAGCCACTAATACTCACACAGATTTGACATACCGAATACACACGAGAAGTTAATCTGATCGTTATCTACGATTTGGGAAAGACCCACTTTTGTTGCCATGCGCTGCTCTTGGATCGACCCTGCTTCCTGCTACGAATATCAATGACTCACAATTACTTCAGGCGTTCAGCCTTCAGGCCTCCTCAATGCGCATCTCTTACAATCATCTGAAGTGCTGAATTCTCAAAGTGAGAGATCTGGCGACGCATGACTGTTGGTTTACAACTGTTGTCTTCAACTACCTGAGTTGTTGACCCAAGGTTCATATCTTTCAGGTTACCAGCAAAGCCTTTAAAACTATTGGCCCTCCAGGTAAACCAGAAGGCAACATAATACAAAGAATGCACTGTGCAGTCTCACCTGAGATAGCTTTAAATGGGTGGTTGTAAGACTCAGGTGTTTACAACCTAGGATTGAGTATGATATAGGGGTTTATTAACCAGAGACATGCACTATGAACTATGAAGGTAATCTACTTATTTCTCACGGGTGCACATTTCCATTACACTGTTTACTTCCCGAGCAGCATCTCTGTGTTCCATAACTGTATATTAACTCATTTATTAAGAAAAACAATAAACTATTGAAAGAAAGTAAAGAGATGTATGCATTCATCACATTGCACAGATATTACCATGGTTCACCCCCTCCTGGTCTACATACACAAATATGTGTCTCTTGTCTCTTTTATTATGGTAGTTCTACATTTCTAGTGCCGCGCACTTACAATTCCCCTCTTATGGGTAAGATCTATATGAGGTGAACTAGATCGCACTAGGCTCTACAACCTGTGAACTAATCCTCAGATCTACCTTCTCTCCTTCATTCTAGCTCAAAAACTTACAAAAATGGTACATAACAGTATTGCATAATGCCTCCATCCATGTATTACTCTACTAGAATGTTATAAGAACCCAAACCCTTACAAAACAGTAAACTTACTATAAAAATGCCAACCTAATATATAAAAACCCAATCAACCAACCTATATATGATACCTGCATATCTATATTTATGCATTTCAGGCTCTTCAACCTTCTTACCAAAAATTACCAAAACCCTAACCCTACCGATGTTAGGTATTCCTCCCATGCATGCATGGTTTTCTTCCTCCAGTTGTCGCTTTCCTTGTGCACGCTTTCTTGCATGTGCACGTGTTGTTCTTTCTCCATATGTTACTTCCATTTCTGTACGCTTTATTTCCCATGATTGTCCTTGTTTCCACTTTGTCCTGGTGCCAACAGGCCCCCAACACTGACATGTGACTCATCCCGAGTCACCTAATCTTTCTGAGCTTCCTCGATCTCCTTGGAAATCATCTGGAACTTTTCCTGCAGTTCAACTGCTTTTTTCAATGCCTACGTAGTCTTCTCCTTGATGGTATCCATTACCTGAACTGCCACTTCGTCGCTCAATAATCCTACACATTTTTCCTGTGTCTTTTCTATCTCTGTTCTAGCTCCTTCTACCTGTGCGAGTACTCCTGCTACCCGTTCTTGCAGTGGCTCTATCTGAGCTTGACGCTCCTGTTTCTGTGTTTACACAGTGATAAGTTATGTCTTCATCTTCTTTATATCCTACATCCCTTTGACTCATTTTGGGATTGATATGGTCTTCTACCACTATTTGAGTTCTTGGATTGTTGCATTGATCCTCTCCTCTTCCTTGTCCCAATGTTGGACCTACGGATCCTCCTCCAACCTTGTCCAAATTTGTGCTACTTTATCGCACAATTTCATTGTTGTACTAACCTACTACTCTATCTCCTGCAGTTGTGTCATGGCTTCATGCTTCCTTTTCTCCTTTACTATTGGTGGAGTCATTGGTGTGATCTTTTCTCAGAGACCCTCATTCTCCTTCTGATATCGATCAATTGCCTGTGCAATTTGGTCGATCTTTTCTATGGCTGGGAGTTCATTATCTTGCGTAGTGCTTGGAAGTTTCCCAAAAATTTCTCCCACTCTTTGTTCCAGTTCGTTCCTGTGCTCTTTCTCCTCCTAAGTTTCTGATTTGTCCTGTTCACAAACTTTTTCCAGCGCTTCCCACTTCTTTGTTGCTTGATGTAGCTCGACTAAGTTTTTATGTGCCCGAGACTGCATCTCGTGGTCGACTCTAACCTACAATTTTTATAGTTACCTTGATGAAATCTGTGTCAATACCAATTGGATGTGGTCCAAATCCTTCAGTGGTGTCTATCCCACAATTTCGTTCATGCACAGCATGCTAGGTTTTATGTAGACTATTGCGTGTGCATGTGGCATTAGAAGGACTGGATCTCATTCTTCTACCTCCAGTCTTTATTTTGTTTTTGTTTTCGATGGCTCTATGCTTCCACTTCTACTTGCTCTCTAGGCCTCCCCAAGTGTCCTAAGGATCTATCCCATTTCTTCCATCTCTTTTTGAAGTTTATCCCTATGATTTGATGCATGATCGAAATCTTCTACTAGACAGTCCTGGACCATTCTAGCGATCATTTATCCATCATCCTCCATGATCATATATTCTGGTGATGACAGTTGCGCCTTTGATTTCTTGCATGCACCTGCTGCCTATACAACCTATATCTTAGTTCCCCCTGGTTCCTGTGTGATGGGGTTTTGGGAAGTATCCTACGCTCCCTTAGCTTGTTTCAGATTTTCTTTGGTCAATTTCTGTCCCTTTTAGGTTCCTATCTACTTTGACCCTTCACCTTCTTGAGACAGATTGTTTTCGCCCGTCCTTGGTTTCTTGGGCACTGGGACTTCCGGAAGTTGTGTTTCCGCCTGCACTGCCTCTCTTGCTGTTGTTCTTTCCAGTACTTCCCGAGTAATGGTTGGGATCCTCCATTCGTCAGGCCATTCGATAATGACCATGTCTATGTCACATTTTTTCATGCAGTAGCGTATCGGTAGCCACTATCTATCTAGATCCTGCCTTGGCTGTATCCACATTGTCTATCGTGAGGCCCAAAAATTGGCGATGTTCACATATCATGTGACAGACTCTGGTGTTATTCACCATGATCAGATGATGGCTTTCTATATGTCATGTAGGTATGTTTCGAATATGATTCCATTCTCCCTCTTATGCTTTGCCTGTGGCCCAGATTTCAGTAATAGGTATCTCGCTCCCGCTGGTTGTGGTCTAGTGCAAAAAACTACATACTCTAGTTCCCACCATCCCATGAAGGCTATTAGGGTGATCAACCATGAGTAATGTAATTCTATACCTAGGTCCTATGCATCCTTACAGTCCACTTGAAACAAGATCAAGAGATATGACACCCAACTCCTAAAGGTGCCTTCTGCACACTGAGCTACAACTGTGATGACTCATGTTGATACTTCATCTTTGCCGCATTTTCTTAGTAATTTGCAGGCTAAGATCTTTTCACCCAATTGCATGGTTGCATTGTTGATCCGTTTGATTATGATGCCTCTTGTTCCCCTGGTGGTGCCATATTTCTTCTTCATTTACTTTGCCAATGCTTTCTCCTTGGATTTATCGTTCTGAATCAACGCGGGATCCATACCCCAGATGGGTAGTCCTATTATCTACGTGATAATATCAACAGTTATAGGGATGGGTATGTCTAGCCATATATCCCCTTCATGCATGACTGCTAACAACTGGTTGACACATGTTTTTGCATACTGGCCTCTGCCAAAGTGTGGTAACTTCAACAGACCTAATATTCCTGTTATGTCCAGCCCAATTGCCCACTGGTGTGGCTGGTTGACTATTTCACCAAGTTGGTTTACAGTTATGGTCTTCATAAAAACCTGTGGCGCAAGTTCTTGGTACTTCGTCTCATTTGATACATCGTGGTCGGAATACTTGAGCTTCCCGACGTGACCCAGTGGCTACGGTTCTACGTGTACTCCATCTGGTATGCATGGTAGCACAATTTCTGTTGCAGGTTTCTTGCAAGGCAAGATCGATATCTAAACTCTATCTTCCTTTTGTATTAGCTGGTTAGAAGTTCCAACAACTCCTAGTTTCTCCCCCGTAATCCACTTTGTCCAAGCCGAGGTAGTTCCAGCGTTCTCCTCTGCTGGTTGACCAAGGTTGGGTGCCTCTGACTTGTCTGGTTTCACTTCTGCTCCCAGATTCTGTGTCTGTTAACTTCCATGGCTACTTCAGTTCTTTTTGGTTGCACTTCCCATTGGGCTTTCGCTTCCTCGTTATGAGGCTTGTGCGTCACTACTGGCATATCCTCTTCTATGGCCTCTACTTTTGGTTGTTGAATCTCTTCTAGTATCGTTGTGGATTTCACTAGTATCATCTCTGGGTATGGGAGATCGTCGATATCGACGATCTCCAGCTATTGTTGCTCATTTTCTTCTAATGGTCCTCATGACCTAGTTTGAACACTGGTCGATCTGATGGTATGGTTGGGTTCTTCTGGATTCATAGGTGCCATAATGATAATTGTTGAATGTTTGTTGGGTTCGAATGGCTTCGGTGATCTCTATGGTATGGTGTTGTCCTATCAGCTTAATTTCGCCTACTTTCCTTTTCCTGCTTGTTTCTGTTTTTTATATGATCATTATCCTTGCCTTTGCTACATTTGTGTTTCAAATGGTATGCATCCTTTCTATTTCTAGTGTGCTTCATTCTTTTCATTTTTGTTTTTTTTTAACCGCGCGGTGGGTGGTCAACTGTCCTTGTACAACTTCAGTCGGCTCCCGTTGATCATTCCTCTGAGGTCTGCGCCTACTAAATCTGTTAACTATAAAACTCCTGCATCTGTTATAGAATTTACCTCGTATGGTCCTAACCAATGCATTCTCATCTTTCTTGGGTGCTAAAATGATTTTTTTTCATAAAGAAATACTAGGTCTCCTTCCTTGAATGTCTTCTTCTTGATGTGTCGATCATGCCAAGCTTTGTCTCTGGCTTTCTGCAGTTGGTGATGGAATCTTGCCAGGATTCATTCTTCCTCCATTGACAGTATTTGATTCAGTCTTTCCTGTATTGCACCTCGTTCTGTCATTTGTGTGATAGCTGCTACGTGTAAGATGGGTACTAAAAATTCTAATGAAACTACTGCTTCTTGGACATAGAATAGTTTGAATGGTGTGTGCCCTGTCAAATTTTTTCATGTCATCCTATACACCCATAATACTGTTGGTACTTTGAGGTCCCAATCGTCTCTGTTGATGTTACAGATATTTGTTAGTGCGTTCTCGAGAATTTTGTTGAAGGCTTCTACTGTGTCTTTTTCCTGTGGATGATATGTTGTGCTCTTTTGATGATGAACTTCAAACTCTTCGAGTATTATGTGGATGGTGTTGTTTATGAAGTATGTGCCTCGGTCGCTCATCAAAACTCTTGGGCACCCAAATCTGGTGATTACTTGTTCAAATAAGAAGTGTGCAACTATCTCTGCACTACAGTCTTTTACTGGTGCGGCTTCTGCCCATCTTTTTAGGTATTACGTCGCGGTGATAATGTATCTTTCCCCTATTCTTTTGGATGGTGGGTTAATTGGTCCCACAAATTCTATTTCCCATTTTTCAAATGGTTGTAATGTTACTTGTGGTCATAGTGGCATCTCGTCCCTTTTGTTGGGTTTGCCTACCCTTTGACAGACATCACATCGCTGACAGTACTCTTTTGAGTCTNGGTTAATTGGTCCCACAAATTCTATTTCCCATTTTTCAAATGGTTGTAATGTTACTTGTGGTCATAGTGGCATCTCGTCCCTTTTGTTGGGTTTGCCTACCCTTTGACAGACATCACATCGCTGACAGTACTCTTTTGAGTCTTTGTGGATCGTTGGCCACCATAGTCCTACGCGGTATCTTTTCCAGCATAATGCCATCCTACTATTCCCTCATGGGATTATGCTAAAATTCTTGGTCGTTCGTGATTTAATACGTACCTTCGTAAGATTATATCAACTCCCATCTTGTATAGATGTCCTACTATCAATTGATAGTTGGTTGCGTGGACTACCAAGTTCTTTTTCTGTGCAGTGGTATATTCTTGCGGCTTGGTACCTGTAGTCAAGTACTGAATGATATCTGCGAAGTATTCGTCAACAATCTATACTAAGAATAATTGTGCATCCAGAAAGTTATCTTCTAAATTCGTAGGTTCTTCTCCATTTGTGACCCTTGACAGGTGGCCAAGTCCTGCATTTAGTTTTCATGGTTTGACTATTACTTCGAAGTCAAAATGTTGAATCAAAAATAACCATCGACAGATTCTCCCCCCCAACACTGGCTTGTTGAATAGGTATTTCAGGGCTGAGTGATCTGTAAACATCTTAAAATGTTTTCCCAATAGGTAATTTATAAGCTTCTATAGTGCATAGACCATGGCTAAGCCTTCTCTTTCTATTGTGTTATAGTTATGTTCTGAGTCTGATAATTTTCTGCTTGCGAAAGCGATCGGGTGATCCAAGTCTCCTGCTCCTGGTTGTGCTAAGATATCTCCGAGTGCTATCGTTGATGCATCTACATGCACATGGAATGCATTTTCCCAGTCTGGAAATACTAATATCAGTGCAGTGACCATATTTTCCTTCAAAGTGTCCAAACCATGTTGACACTAGTCATTCCATTGATACTTTGTATCCTTCCTTAACAATTTTTCCATTGGTGTTGTGATCTATGCATATCCTTTGATGAATTTCCTATAGTATCTGGTGTGTCCTAATGTTACTCTTAACCGGTGGAATTTTTTTGGTGCTGGTAAGTTAGCAATGACTATGATCTTTGTCAGATACACTAGAAAGCCTTGTTTGCATACTATGTGGCCCAATAGTATCCCAAACAGTGTTCCAAATATGCATTTCTTGATATTTAGTGATATCTGGCACTGTCTGCATTGTTCCAATATTAGTCGTAGCACTTCCACATGGTGTTTTAATAGACTATAAACTATCTAATCATAGAGGTATACTTCAATAAACTGGTGGATGAATTCCTTAAATGTTGCGATGACCACTCTGGAGAATATTGTGGGGGCATTCTTCAGACCGAACGACATAACTATGTACTGATAAGATCCCCATTCTATTGCAAACATGGTATTGTGTCTATCCTCTTGTGCTATCTTAATCTGATGGTATCCTGAGAATCCATCAGTGAATGAGTAAGCTTTATGTCCCCCCACATTCTCTAATACTTCATCTGTGAATGGTGTAGGGAACGGGTCATGTAGGCATGCATCATTCATCTTCCTCAAGTTGATGCATATCCTAATCCCTTGTCCTTGTTTCTTGTCCTGTACTACCATCAGGCTTATCCATTCTGATTCCTCGACTGGTTCGATGATGCCAGGTTCGAGCATCCTATCGATCTCATCTTTAACTTTTTGTTTATATATGGGATTCAGTCTGTAAGGTCATTGTTTAATAGGTCTCGCATCAGATCTGAGTGGTATCTTCATTTCTCCTAATTCTCTAGCTATACCCTTCATCTCTGTAAATGTTGTGGGAAAAAGGTCGCTATATTCACGCAACAATTATGTGATGCTTTCTAAGGTCTGCTCATCCTAGTAATCTCCAATGCTAGTTGTTTTGGGTTGCTCGACGGTTTCGATGTTAACCTTCTTTATCTTGATTGGTGCAGAAATGATTTCTGATTCTATAGCTGGTCCTTCCACATCTCTTTAGCCTTCAAATTCTTCAATCTGAATATCGCTCGGATCATCTTCTTCTGGTGCTTCCTCCTGTACATGGTAACATGACAGTAGTTCCTTGAATGTCTGCTTATTCTATTGCTGCTCTTCTATAATAATTTCTATTTTCGGTTCTTCAATGAATATGATTCCTCTGATCCGTTTCAAAGTTGCGTCTATGTTGGGGTTCTCATGCTCGAATGAGAAAGTGACTATAAAGTTCTGTTGCAATGTTTTTTGTGTCGTGGTTCCTTTGCACAATTCCTGATCTATATACCAGTTTGTTGGTATGCCTTGTAAAGTATGTATGAAGTGATGAGGCCATTCCTCTGGTCGTGTCATTTTCCACAGCATTTTTCACTCCTCCAAGTGTTTCGCTGGTATCCCTAGTCCTTCATATTTCCATTGTTTTTTATATGTTTGTTCTGTGTCGAACCGTATGCGCAGTAATCGCTTACATTGATACCAATCTATGATAGTATCCTTATGTGTGCCCCACCATATTGCGGGTGTGGCCTTAAGTGCTAAATCTAGTGCTAGTAGTCTCTGGTTCTCTAATACTTCATATTCATATTGTGTCAAGAATGTTTCCAAATCATTTATTCCATGGAAACTCGGTGGTTCTCTTATTTCTATGCCTATCCACCTTACTGCGCGGTCTATTATTGCACATCTTCTCGTGGAGACTTCATGTAGTCTCTGCTGCCATTTTTCTAACTCGGTGTCTGAGTTTGTTATGCATGAAGTAATCCTTCGGCAACTGAGTACCCTGTCTATAGTTGGGTTTACATAATCCTCATCACATGCAGTTGTCCTGTACAACTGTCTGATCTTCTCTCTGTCCAAGCAAATGGGTTCTATGAACCTCTCCCCTTATGATGGATCTAGTGGTGCTATGACCCTGTAATCTACAGATTCAAATGTCATTTTCCTTGTTTTTAAGTTAATTATGGCCTGGTTGTCAAACGCCCAATCCAGACCAAGTAGTTTCGGGTACGGTGTTGTGCCATCTAGTATTTCAATGACTTCAAAGTCTGCTTTAGTGTGCACTCCATCAAGATCTATTGTTACTCCTTTCAGTCTACCTATTGGTAGGAGTCTATGTTGGTACGCTAGTTTTAATTGAACATTTGAGTATCCCAATGTTGGCTCTCCCATGCATTGCCAGGTCTTCTTGGATAGCACATTCACTTCAGATCCTAGGTCTAGTATAATGTCTCCCATATTGAAATCTCCAATGTTATCATTTATTCTAAATTCCCTAGTTATTCTTCTTCGGGTGTGTAGGCGATTGACAGTTTTTTGTTCTAGCTATTCTTTCATCTCACTGCTACATTTCTCTAGTATGTTTTGCAATATTTTCACAGATGAAGGATCACTTAATAATTTTACACATGATTTCAAAAAACCTTTGATTGTACTTACTTGTCCCCTGGGTTGCATTACGTTGGTATGATCCAGCAATGGTGGCATATCATATTCTGAGACTTCCTTGACTGGTTGCACAGTTTAAGTTGACGTTGTGTCCTCCTTCTGAAATTCTTGTCTGGATTCCCTAAAAGTCTCATTTTATTTAGGCACGTCGAACTTCTTCTTGGGGTTAGGGTTCCTCTTTATCAATTGGTTCTTTGTTGGTTCCTGTCGAACTGCATCATTTCCTATTTTGGTTCCTCCATGAGTGACTATGTTGATCTTTCATCCATCATCCCTTGCTTTAGCTGAAATCCATTGAACATTCTAATTATTTTGGTTCCTCTTTTCCTATATTTACTAGCAGTGTCGGAAATTCCTCTGTATCATGGTCCGATGCATGAAAATACATACAAGTCGCTGGAAACAGTGGGCATTCTTGTGCGTAATGTCCTGGTTGTTGGAAATTGTGACATGTGAATGGCCCCCTACCACATTTGAAACCTCCTCTGGTGCGTCCTGCTTCTCGGTATCCTGTGCGATCACCTCTCGATGCGTTATACTATGGTGTATGATTATACTACGTGGTATTGTACTAGGGTTGTGTTGGGTTGTACTACAACTGCGCGTTATTGTAGGTTTGTTGCGCAGTGTTATACTGTTGTTGCGCAGTGTTGTATGAGGTTGGGGCTTGATTGAAATGGGGCGTTTCTTTCCCCAGTTTTGGTATTTCTGCATCATCGTGCAGTGATCAGGGTCATGACCCAGTTTCTTGCATATTTCGCACCATAATCCTCCCTGTGGTAGCGGGTTTGGCATACCTATTTCCATATACTATGCAACTGTTGGGCATTCGTTCTTGTGGTGTCCTTTCATCCTGCAGGTGGTGCACCAAACGACTTCTCGTTTGTCCTTGCTCTTGTATAGGTTCAACTGAAATGTTAAATTCTTCAAATCCTCCTTCAATTCCTCAGTAGCTGGGTCCATGTGTTGGTACTGGTTCTCTTCCAGTTGTAACGTTGCCTGCAGAACCTTTGCCTGCATCTGAAACTTTTTCTTTCATAAGGGATATTTTATATGTGGAAGTAGTGAGTTGACAAAAAGGTGTCGGTGTTGCATCTTGGTCATAAGGTATTTTAGTTTTCCCTTCAGTGGCTTGAATCTCTGATCAATCTCCCATACAGACTCTCTTGGTTTCTGTCTTATCTCGATCATCTCGTTCATGTACTAATCCTCTGAGCTCGACTTCTGGAACTCATTAATCAGTAGCTTCTTAATGTCTGTCGGTGTCCTCATCATCCCAAGGGAACTGTTTGTTTCTAGACTCATGCACTAGTCTGGGGCACAGTCTCTTGGCGTGATCACTAGTTGCGTGAGTTTGGTATCTTCATCCATGATCTTCTTCGCTTCCCATATCTTTTCACAAATGAACAAATGCTTCTCAAGGTCTTCTGTTGCTTCTCCTCTAAACTCTGGTAATCTGATAGTGGGATCATGTCCTGCCATTCTAAATACTGAACTACTACCTCCACCGCGCGGTGTAGATACTTGAATATTACTGCCTAAAATGGCTCCTCCAGTTGTTTCTCCTTGTGTAGGTGTACTTCCTGCTGTTGGACTTCCTCCGAACTTCGATTGTCTAAACGGTGGTGTTCTCTTTGGTGTATTGGTCGCACATGGGTTGATGGGTTTCACACTAACATTAATATGGATAGGATGGTTTCCTTCTCCTCCTATTCTTGGGCCTCTAGTCTTCCTCTCGTATGTTGCATGTAGGATTTCCTCTACCTCTTCCTCATCGCTCGCAAAACCCTCCCTCGCGGATACGACTCTCTTCTTGGTATTCACTTTATATTTGTAGGGTACTCTGCTACGCGTCGTTCCTAATGACACCAAGATCCACTTAAGTTGGTCATCATCCATCAAGATTGGGTCCAAGAGTTCCTCCTCCTTCTTGCATTTATTGTTACTTCCTTCCATTTATCCTCTCTCTGTCAGTTCTTCCCCCCTTCCCCCATGCACACAGGGAAGTTTAGCTATCTGATTCCATTGTCATTACACCTTTTTTATATAGAAGTATCTTAATAGAAGTGTACAATGATCAAATGTACCTTCCTTGAGGTCCGCATAGAAATTCTTGCTCTACTGCGTTGTATGACTTTGTTGTGTTGACTACAAACTCTGTGATGAAGCATGCCACAATACTATCAAGCCAAAAGTCTACTGCGCGGGTGAATTTGTTGTTCACCTGCTGTAATTGCTCAACCTGTACTGGGGTCCAATCTAGCTTTCGAATCTGGTTCGTTG
>SNQJ01S0194583.1:6382-24002 GCA_010110895.2 Picea sitchensis | reverse complement strand
TCCCTTACTGTACTTGCTGTCACAATTAAAGCATAAACCCTTTGCTTTTCTTTCCTCCAATTGTTGAGGTGTCAACCTTGTAAGTTGAGGTGTTTTAGAAGAAGGAGAATTATTCTCTCTATAGATGTTAGGATTGGTCCTTCTAGTAGCCATATCCATATTTTTACTTTCAATATTTCTTTCCACCCTAAATGCATTCTCCAATGATTTGGGTTCCCAAAGGTGAACCTCATGTTGAATTTTATCTCTTAAAGTTCCTATGAATACATCAATCAAGTGCTCATATGGAATATCTATTACCTTTATATTCAATCTTTGGAAGTTCTCAATGTGCTCTGTAACTGAACCCTTTTGCTTGAGATTTATCAATTGGCTAAAGAAGGTATTACTCCTTGTATCCTCATAGTTTGCTATCATTTCTTCCATGAAAATTGTCGAAGTGGCGGGTGATTTGTGAGAACACATCCATTTATACCATACAAATTGATTGGGTTCTAAATATAAAGAAGCAATTCGTACCTTCTGTGAATGTGGCACATTATGTAGATCAAAGAATTTCTCCATTTGAAGTATCGATGTGATAGGGTCCTTGCCATCAAACTTCCTCATATCGATCTTAGGAACGTGGTTGGTCTTCAACCCAAAGTTAGAGTTTCTTCATTCTTTATTCACCTTCTTTGTGTACTCATCATTAATTTCATGGAATACATTTTCACTTTCAGGTGTCCTCTCTATTACGAAATTTTTCAATCCTTCCATGAAACCATCCATCTTTGCCTCCAACTTAGCTTCCATCTCTTGTAGTTCATATTTTGTTACTATATTCTTTTGTAAATCATGTATGTCCCTATGCATTTCTTCACCTTCATCAAGAGTCCAAGTAGGATTTTCTGGAGGCTTATTTGGTTTAGAATTTCCCTTTTTGGGTGGCATGTTGGCCAAGTATCACTTTTGAACCTTGACTTTGAGGTGGTTCTACTAGACAATCTTTCTTCTACTATATCTTCAACGTTTTGGCCCTTCTGGGTATGAAAATGTATTTTTTGTATTCTCTGATATTTCTTCTCTGCAATACCATGGGTTTGATCAAAATTGGATGTGCCAAGTGGAATTTAAGGTCCCACAACTTTCTGATTTTTGGCCTTTTCAAGAGATCTCACTTGTATAGTGTGCCCCGCACAAAATAATTGATATAAAATTCTAAAACTCATACAAGAAATACTACAGATTTTCCACTATCCAATGAAACTGGCCTCACTCAATTTGGATACTCTAGGAAGAAGGTAGGATTGTTTTACCTGGAACACCTTCTTGAGACTAGTCAATAGGACTAGTCAGATACCCTATCTTCCACAGGGTGTATCTACAAATGTAAGATGACCCAGAATATAAAAGTTTTACCACATATACCTTACTAAGTTCTATGAATATCCTCCATATTTCATGGTTTGAAACGTTACAGAAAAAAATTTATAGCGAAAATTCCACAATGAATCAGTTCAGGAAGATTCCAGAACCCTATATTTCACAAGTTGTATATCCGAAAGTATAAGGCCTCAGGAGCTGAAATTTTAACCCAACGTATTGTGATCCATCCACTAAATACCCTCGAAGTCATTCCTTTTGAAATGTTTTAGAAAACAATTTATAGCGAGAATTCCAAGGTGTCTTAGATGTAGTAGCGAAACCCCAAGACATTGAGCTCTGATACCATATGTTAAGAACCAAATATCAATATAGCATAGAAAAACCTCAAAATAAGTACTCAACACCTTGAAAAAGAGATAAATTTAGATAATAAGCCTCTACAAGGGGGAAACCTCCTTATGCCCACATAAATGTACAATTACAAGATGATTCAAAATGAAAATGTCTCCTTGGTATATATAGGAGACTAGGAGGTATAATTACAACTAATGGCCTAAAAACGACATAAATAAAATAACATTACTAATATAATATGCCCCAATTAAGGGGTAATGAGCCACTATTTAGGGCTTAACATATTGGTTCAAGTGGATCAATTAAAGGGGGATTTGCATAAGATACAACACCTTCTACAAAGGTTATGAACAATTCTTCTACGGGTTGGCCACTTCCAAGAGCTACACTCTCGGTTTCATAATTTTGTTCTTCTACCATTACTTCCTTAGAAGAGTCATGTTGAGGTTACTGAACTTTAGGATCCAAACCTTTCATTCTACAAGATATTCGAAGCCCTTGATCAGTCATAGTGAAAGTAAAATAAAAATCCTTAAGGACAACTATGAACTATGAAATCACACACCCTTGAAAAATATATACAGGTAATCGACCAAACAAAAAGTATGTAAAAGGATCTTTCGAAGATGCCATATTGTTCATGTTTGGTATTTGGTTTTCATGTGTGAAGGTACTTGTTCCACAATCTTACAGCCCCTTCAGGTATATGTTTGACACTGACATGTAATTATTCCCTCTGTAATTCAATTGCATATCCCAATCACACACTATGACATTTACCTTTAGGGTCCTTATATCTGACTCTGCAATATCCTTACCTCTGTCGCATTTGGGTACTATCAATCGGTAGCACTCTCACCCACATGATTTGTCCCATTCATATGTCCCCTTGGAAACTCGACATTCATGTTGATTTCACCCCCTAGGGATGGGAGTACCGATCGTATTTTGAATTTCTGAGAATGAACCCCATACTTCTTCTCATCATATTTCTAAACTTCCCAATGGAATCCCAGGTCATATCATCTTGGTTCTATTGAATGCATCTCTTTAGTATCATTATCCCTCCATCTCATCCACCATTAGTTTTCCCATATGCAGATTGTCTTCCATCTATTTACCTAATACAGAAACCCACCCATGGGGCCCCTACCCTCCACCAGTTCTCTTTCACAATGTGAACCCTAAAAAGCCAATCCATCTTTCACTGGGGCACTTGTTTTTGTATCTGTATACTCAACCCAAATTATTATTTATTTATTTGGTAATTGTAAAAATCCTTTGTTTCTAGCATATACATATCTC
The DNA here is from genome assembly GCA_010110895.2 of Picea sitchensis. Taxonomy (NCBI): domain Eukaryota; kingdom Viridiplantae; phylum Streptophyta; class Pinopsida; order Pinales; family Pinaceae; genus Picea; species Picea sitchensis. Next base: position 20,975 of record SNQJ01S0194583.1, on the reverse strand, counting down.
TTTTGTCGTCATCCTTAACGACCTTCTTTTTCCTAGAAAAGCAACCCATCTCGCCCTTGGTTGGGGAATCCAACCTCTTGTTCACATTGAAAAAATTCAAAAACCCCAAGAATCCCATGTCCATGTACCCATGATCTCTGAGTTTGTCCACTTTGTTAGCCTCTAGCATAGTTTAACCCCATATCTAGTCGTCCCCCTGACACTAGATCCAGTTTGACAGTTGCTTCCAGTCATCCTTAAAAATTCCCCAACCAAGGGTAGTCTTGAGTCCCAAAACATATTGACTTCATTCATGTTACTTGTTAGTACCTGATATCATCTATTACTCAGTGGATTTCACGAATCCCTTTGCTTCTTGGAGTCATGCCTCCCTTCCTATCAACATCAACAAAGTTTCCAGAAGGATGACACTATCTTGAATCTCATTACCTTTACAATGAGGAGTCTCATATGACACAGATAGAATCATCATTAATCTTTGATTCCATTGACCCCCATAACATTTGACTTCAACAAAATCTCATGTTACGATGGGTCTTACTATGCAGCTATTGTAGTTGTTTCATACTAGTCGAAGACCTCTGAATTTGTTAGGCCATCAATTCCTATGCATCATCAAAAATTCTTACAGTCGTCCTTGCCTCACTTCAGAGGGAGTTCACCATTCAAAACTGTCATATGTCGTTATCAACCACCCACGAGGGCACTGCAGTTATCTACATCAACATCCATCTTCAGTTACAGTCTCACATTTTGGTTTCATGACATGAGCATGGGGCATGCCCGCCTCGTTTGTACATTGACTTTATTTTTTCTCCCTAGAGAAAGTTTTGGGTCCCATAGTTTTCCCTCTCCCTATGAAGGATCGCTCATGCAGTTCCTCTCCTCACTCTACATTATGATGGCACTCTCAACAAAAGGAACATTTGTTTATTTTGGCTATACATATGCTCCTAACCTCACACATTAGGGGGCATCTACTATCAATGAAAAATCAACCGCAGCATTGCACACAATGGTTAAAGAAACACATCAATGCCAACAAAAATTAGTCCACCTACAACACCAAAGTCCATCAAAAGGAAAAATATATATATAATTGGGTCAAAAATCAAAGTGCGCAAATTCACGAAAGGAAACGCGCACACAATGCACAATATTTATGGGCCAACACAACCATGAATGCACAAAATGCATGGCTGTCTATGAGAAAAGTCATGCACTTCTATGAAAGACACATTTATGGATCCTGTCGGACCCTCAACCACTTCTAATCCAACCCCCAACACAATTTGACACTCATATCTGAGCGAAATCTAACTTGGAGGCTGGTGAAGGGCTAGTAGGTTCTCTAAAAGGCCCCTTGTTCACACTATGAACCAATTACATTTTTCCATGAATGGATGTTATAAATAAGAGCCATAGGTGTGCTAAGAAATTGTAACATGCCCAACCACCCACAGGCCGGGTTACACTACCTACAAGCCCACCCTTGGACTTCTTTCTCTTATCGATACCTTCTTTAATTAATAAGAATGCATAAGATATAAGATATAGCGACATGCACAACAATATCCAGCAAGCATGCATAATCTAAGATTTAGTTAAATGATAATTAAACTACACAACAAAATACATTCATACACAGATAATAATATCACAACAGAGAGCACTTATCTTTATAAAAAGGTGACACCAACTGACTGCAAACCAAGGACGTTCCACCCAACCATAGACACCACTGCTCCAAATATCAACAGCAGTATCACCCTTGAGCCAGGGCTATGAATACACAAGGACGGTTCCAGAGTGTACTTGGGTTCCCAAACTAGTCATCTCTCAAGCTCTCATAGGTTTCCCAGCACCCACAACAATCCAAGTACCCAGATCTCTTCCACCCAGCCTGTACCACCCCAAGAGAATGGACCCCCACCCTTCTCTGCCACACAGTCCCTTAGGCATTCCTTCTCCTTTTTCTAGGGCCTCCAACATAGCTGGTCCAGAACCTCAATGTTGGAACTCTCAGGACTCGCAGTTGTGAGAAAAACAAAGCACATGCCAATGCATCTTAGACATGTAGGCCCCAGGTCGTGGCTGGATTGCACCAATGACCATTACAGCCAACAATCCCATGGCTAATTCTCAACAGTTCCTTTCCATTTTCCAAGATAAGACAAAGGTGAGCATGGATCAATGAATGGGTGAGTGAGTTCATGAAAGTGCGTGAGGGAAATGAATAAACGTATAGGAAAATCAGCAAACAAGCCATCAGTCAAACCCCCCCATTAGATCAAAGGAAGGTTTAAGTAACTTCGTGGGAAACAAGAACCTCCTGGCCTTCCCCAAGAATCTCATGTAACCGGTCCCCTCCCTTACGCAAAAAGGGTAATTAACATAGGAATAAACACTTATCCCATCAAGCCCTCTCTCTTGTGGAATCATATCCCCCTATAATTCTAGTCCTTGTCTATCTAGCAGCCAACGATGTATTTATTATTAATAATGATAGAAAACATTACATGTATTAAGCACACTGGCCTTTTAATAATTATTTGGGCACCCTGACCTCTCATCATTGTAACAATACATTATTTAAAATGTGGATTCAAAACCTAGGGTGTTACATCCCCTCCCCCTCATTTTGGCACTGTCCTCAGTGCATATACAAAATAGAGATCAAAATCTCAAATTTATTCAAAAATTTGTGTGTACTTTTCCCGCATGGCATCGTCATGCTCCCAGGTAGCATATTCAAGACCGTACCAAGTCCACTGAGATTTACCATCTCTATAACTCGATTCCGAAGCATTTTTAACTTTATGTCCAATACCCATACTCGTTGAACCTAAAAGTCTGCCTCCGTCTCTACCTGAATCAAATGCCAATCAATAACATGGTTAGGGTCATGTACATATTTATTTAGTGAAGACACATGAAATACATTATGAAAATTCATGGAAGCAGGCAATGCAAGCATGTATGCAACTGGCCCTATTCTATCCAATATTTCAAATAGACCACAGAATCTGGCTGCCAGCTTTGTACAACTACCCAATTTCAAAGACCTTTTCTTGGGCTTCACTTTCAAAAGTACATGCTCCCCTACTTTAAATTCTCTAGTTGTCCTATTCTTATCTGCATAAAATTTTTGTCTATCCCGAGCTTCCTTTAAATTTTGCTTGATCTTAACCACCTAGTCTTCCATGTCCTTGAGAAACTCAGACCCAAGTACCACTCTATCTATTGGGTTTTCCCAGCTTACTGGAGTATCGCATTTCCTACCATACAAGGATTCAAATGGGCTCATTCTTAATGAATCTTGATACCCATTATTATATGCTAACTCAGCCAAGTGTAAGTAATCTTCCCACTTAGATGGCTTATCCATCACATACAGTCTTAGCATATATTCAATTATTCGATTGAATCTCTCTATTTACACATCTATCTGGGGATGATATGATGTGCTAAAGTTTATATTTGTGCCAAATTATTTAAGCAATACCCTCCATAAATTGTAGGTAAACTTTGTATCTTTGTCTGAGACGATTGTCCTAGGTATCCCATGCAACCTAGCAATTTCCTTCATAAAAATTTCTACAATATTAGCAACTGTATGCATAGTCTTCACATGCACAAAATGAGAAGCCTTTGTTAATTTGTCAACCACCACCATTATTGAATCATGTTTCCTATTCGTTCTGGGTAATCCTGTGATGAAATCCATGGTTATCAGTTCTCTTTTATTCTCTGGGATTGACAATGGCTACAGAAAACCCATTGGGTGCCTATGCTCATCCTTCACCTTCTGACATTCCATACATCGAGCGATGTAATCAGCAGCATCATTCTTCATTCCCGGCCAAAAGAACTGGCTTCTTACTGCTGTAATTATTTTATGGTAACCAGGATGTCCAACATAAGGAACGTCATGCATTTCCTTCAATACCAAATTCCTTAGTTCTCCGGAGCTAGGAACATAGATTATATTTTTATGCATGAGCAATCCGTCTTCCTTTATCTCATACTCCTTTATTTTATGTTGTACATCTCCTTGCTGTAAGTTTTCCTTTACCTGTAGGTAATGCTGGTCTGTAACAAGACCATCTAAAATTCTTCTCTTCAAGTCTGAATGATGCATACTGACAGTAGTAGCATGCATGGTATGCACTCTTCTACTAAGTGCATCAGAAACTTTATTCTCCTTGCCCTTGATATGCTTGATATCAAAGTCATATTCACTTAAAACTTCAAACCATCTTGTTTTCCTAGCATTCAAGTTCGGTTGTTCAAAAAGATACTTTAGGCCAATGTGATCTGTCCTTAATTCGAATTCCTGGTCTGCTTGCCTCTATCTAATTTCGAAGAGGATGTTGAGGTGATCCTCCATGAGGCGATTAGCGAAGTGCTTAGTCTGGTCATCATCCTTTTTTCCCGCTGCTCTGTCAGCTTCTGGAGTAGTGTGTTTGGTTGTAAATGTGTGAATTTTCAACTTCTCATTTGGAGGGATATCCTCCTCTACTTTGAAGCTACCATCCCCATAATAGGGTTCACCTGGTTTGACTATGGGAGGGGATTGGAGGCTAGTGGGTATAGGAGTGTGTGCATCTAGGGGTGGTGCCTCCTCTTTGACTTTGCACAGTGGAAGAGAGGCTTCCGTTTCCAGTTTTACCATAGATGATCCATGGAGGGTGGTTAAATTTGATCTATGTTTGGAGTGTCTAGGCTTGGAAAAGTGGGCAATGAGCACCGTTTGAGAGGGGGTGAGCTTGTTGCTTCTAGAGAGGGTGCCCCTGTTGCAGGCACCCCTATTAGATTTATCGCGCTCTCATGGCATGATGGAGGGGAGGTGAGGGAGGGAGACGGAGAAACCTTGGGAAGAGGTGGAGCTAAGATAATCAGGAAGGATGTCGCTGGTGCAGATTGAAAGGTCGCAGCAGGAGAGAACTTGTGAAATGAAATGGGAGCCGAGGAACACAACTAGGAGGGTGAACCATATGGGAAGAATAATCAAGGAGGGCTCCTGATATAAGACTTGTCTACTGCATTTAACACCATTGAAGGGTGAAGTGACCCCTACAGCTTCCATTGATACGTGAGAGGACCTATGTGTATGCTTGGTACACCTAGCCTAGTTGTTTTGCTTGCCCGAGTGCTTGGCAAGGTGCATTACCATAAATCCTCTCATGGTGTGAGCCATGGAGGAATGAATGCTTTAGGGCTGGCGGTCGAGGTTAATAACTCCCCCAGCTGCTCTGCACCAGTTGTGTGCACAATCTCTCTAGGTGGCACCCCATCTAGGTGAGGGAAATCCCTTTGGGATAACTCCATGTAGTGAGTCCAAAGGGTCAAACTTCTGGAATGCCGAGAGTTTGTGAGCTTGATTAGTTGTGTTGAGTCTACTTCGGTGTTGGCCAATTTGTCCTCCACCTTGTTTTCACTTTTCCTTATGTGAGAGGTGATAAGAGTGAGAGAGGTTCTGAGGAGTGGCTAAAAGATGCAGCGGGGGCCTAAGAGGTTCCAACTGGGGGTGACTCTTTTTGGATCCCTTCCATTTAGGATTTGTCTTGCCAGATCAATGATGAATTTGGATTCCCCTTCTATGACTAGGAAAGAGAGGTTGTGGTCCAACGCTAATTGAACTCCTTTAACGAGACCCCAAATTTTTGTTGAGTTATTGGTGTCAAATCCCATATTTTCTGTGGTTAGACTATGAATTTGTCCCTTTCTATCTCTTATGACTACTCCTAGGCCAGAGAGGCTTGGATTTCCTTTTGAAGCACCATCAAAATTGATTTGGTAAAAGTTGGGTGTGGGGGCGACCAGATAGAGGGGCTGAAGGCTTTGATTGAAGGGGGGGACTACTGTGGAGGTAAAGAGTTATATGGCATGAAGCCCCAGGAGTTGAGGATTATAATATCACCTGGATCAAAGGGTAAATCTTCTTGGTTCCACTATGGAGTTGTATATTTTCCTGGATAATAGAGAGAATGATTGACCAGAGGCGATTAGGCTGGGAAGGTTGGGAGTGAAAGATTCTTATGTTCCTCTCTTTCTAGAGTTTCAAAATGATGAATCCTTGTAGGAGTTTCCATATTCTGTTCAGGATTGGGATTTTGAAAGGGATAGTTCCCCATTCTTTGAATGTGCTTGTGAAGCTGTCTTTGACCCGTTTTGTTCTTCTCATGATATGAGTGGCTTGGTTCTAGATCTTCTTGCTGAGGATGCAGTTGTTTAGGAGATGCTCTGTAGTTTCTACTTGATGATAGCAGAGATGACAAATCAATGGGCCAATAAATCCTCTTTGTTGTATATTATCCCAGGTTAAGAGCTCGTTTTCTAGAAGGAGACAGAGGAAAGTGGAGATTTTGGGCCATAATTTTGATTTCCAAACTGTCGTCCAGATGTGGTCTTTTTGCAGGGCTTGGAATTTTTCCTGAAGGGTGTACCCTTCTTTGAGGGTGAAGAGTCCTTGGGGTGTATTCCCCCATATGTGAATGTTTGGGTTTGTGCTAATACAGATTCTTATAGGTATAATTTCTTTCCTCCACTGCTACAGGTCATAGTATGTTGTTGTTTGAAGCTCTTGGTGGGTTGATTTATAGCTTCACCCAAGAAAATTGCTTAGAGTGTTTGTCCACATGTTTTCCACTTTACATGTGTCAATATTTTGAATGTAATCATCATAAGGGTGTAGGTGTTCCTCTAACTAGAGGGGTGGTAATTTCTACCAAGATTCTATCCAGAAGAGGGCACTTTGGCCATTGTGAATTTCCCAGAAGGTGTGTTCGTGTATTAATGGCTGATTTTTCCAAGCCGCGTTCCATATCTTGGAGCCAAGAGTGTTGTCCTGCATTCTGATCATATGGTCTTGTTTCGTGTTTGGTTCATATTTTTGTTTCCATAGCTTTGCCCAGATTTCTGTTGGTGTTTTGAGCCATCTCCACCATATTTTGGCTCCCATGGTGTTATTTAATTTGCTAGGATCCCTGAGGCCTAGGCCACCCAGAGATTTGGGCTTGCAAACCTTATCCCAGTTGACTATGGCCCACTTCTTGTTTGGATTGTGATCGTTCCAGAGGAAGTTCCTTTGCAAATTTATTATCTTCTTTATAACTTATTGGGGGGTGGCCAAGTCTAAGAAGAAGTAGACTGGGATGGCTTGGAGGAATAATTTTAGGAGGGTAATTCTGGCTAGGAGGTTGAGGGAGAGGAAAGTCCAAGTGTTGAGACGGTTGGATATAGAGAGAAGGAGGGAGTCCCAGAAAAGGTTCCTGGCTTCTAAGTCTCACAGAGGGAGGCCTAGGTACTGAGAGGGGAGGGAGTACACATGGATGTTTAGGAGTTGGGAAATGTGTTGTTAGATAGAAACAGGCGTGTTAAAGAAGAAGATTTGTGATTTGGCTCGATTAAAAGTAGTGCATGAGGCTTCCCTGAAATCATTGAGGATGGAGCTTAGTTTGTTTGCTTCTTGCATTGTGGGGGTTTTCATGAGCATGGTGTCATCAACAAACTAACTATGTGAAGCTGCAGGTTGAAGCCCGTGGAGTGGAATAACTTTTAGGGAGTCATTTTGGATAGATTTTTGATGTAGTGGTTGATGCCTTCAACCATTATAATAAAGAGGAAGGGCGAGAGAGGATCACCTTTCCTTATTCCTCGTGAGGGTGAAAAAGGTTGAGAGGGGGCTCCCTTGACAAGGATAGAGAAGAAGGTGGAAGAGATAAGATTCATTATCTAAGATATCCAACTTTTGCAGAAGCCAAAGGATGTTAAGATAAATTTCATGTACTCCTAGCTTAATTTGTCAAAAGCCTTTGAAAGATCAAGTTTTAGAAGCATACCTGGAGTGCAGGTGCTCTTGAGTGAATGGATGATTTCGTGAACCAGAATGATGTTGTACATGATTTTACTGCCTTCTACGTATCCAGATTGATCCTTGGAGATAATGAAGGGTAGGATTGGCTTGAGTCTTAGAGCAATGACCTTGGAGATAACTTTGTAAATCACATTGCAAAGTGTTATGGGTCTGAAGTTTTTTGGATTTCTGACTCTTTCTTCTTTGGGTATTAGGGTGAGGAAGGTGACATTTAGTGCTAGGAGTACTTTTCTAGAGCTACTAGAATCTTCAACTAGTTGCCACACTTCATAAATTAACATTGGCCGACACGAGTGGAAGAATTTCATGGTGAATCCATCTAGGCCTGTAGCATTGCCTGCAGGTAGTTCTTGAATGCCCTGATCCACCTCATCTTGGGTTATGGGTGTCATGAGTTGTAACATACCCAGCCACCCATAGGTTGGGGCATGCTACCTATTAGCGTGGGAAGTCACTCCTAGATTGCTTGCAGGAGCAGAGCCCGACACCCATTAGTTTAATGTCACAATTTGTTTATAAAGGGATGATCGAATGGAGATAAAGGCTCGAGGATATATCACCCTAACTCAGGGACTGGGTCTAGCATGTATGGGACCAAGGAGTTCTTGACCTAACTTCAGCCAGTGGGTTGATTAAAATATGAGCAGGTGAAAGACTTGGTAAGGAAGGTGAACAAACAACTTTGGGCAACAAACTTTCAGCAGTTTGCAGAAGAAAGACTCTGAATACAAGATCCTCTTGGTTCAAGGTCTCAAGAAACTAAAAAAGGGACTTGACTAGATCCTCCAATTCCAAGTCACTCAGTGCTGGGAAAATCACAAGAACTGATCAGAGACAACGTAACTATTACAGTGATCCATTACAACATCATCCTATAACAGCTACAACTCAACTGGATCCTCCAATTCCCAGCTGTTCTAACACAGTGTAAACAGAGACGTGAAAGAAACTGGCATCCATAAGGCAAGAAGTCTCAAAAGTTCATGCATAACCAAAATAACAGTGCTTCATTAAAACTTTACAACTGGGAGCCCTGCTCAACCATCAATACCTTACAAAAATACAAAGACTGACTTAATATACTCAGAGAAAATCGCCTAACAGAGGCGTGCCCAGTCGCCCAAGGCTTGGTGTCTCTTCAGTCAAACTCATACTGATATCTTTCTTTAAGTGCCATATTAACTACGCATGGCTCCTGTAAGGAGGGAAGCTAAACCATTAAGTGTTGGGCTAGCGTACGCAGACTTCTCTGTCGAGTTGAGGACTTCGGCATGGCGTTTTTGATAAAATCGATACACGGGACTTCCTCGGGCAGATGGTTTTCCAGACCTTCCATCCCCTCACTTAATGAATGAAATGAGGTTTCAACCACCCGCTTTTGTCGTCATTAACTTCAGACGAGAAACAATATGGAGATCGGATCCGATGGCGCTCGGAGACCGTGACGATCCTCTCTGTAACTAAACTTGGTGCTTCGACCTTCTTTACACAGCTTCTCTCCTTTTCCAAGTGACCACGGACTGTGACCACGTGCCTATTCCCATGGCGCTTTTTGGCATTCGCGAATATGAAGGGGCTGATCCTTGCTGATCGAAATCATGATGAGAGATATGCTGAGACGACTCAATCTAGTGCCACACGTCCCTCAAATCTGATGGTCCTAAACTCACCCGATGTTGTTGTGGGCCCCAAGTCCTGAATTCTTTCGCTACTTTGTGTATCGGGATATGATGGAGCTGTTTTTTGCACTTTGAAACCGCGATGGGCGAAAAGGCAGGGAGCTTAATTGCGCACCAGGTGTCTGCTTCAAATGGAGCTGAGATATCCCCCTGATACCGTGGGCCCAATATTTAAAAGTTCTTTCCCTTTCGCAATTTGTGAGTTCGTGGGTCAAAGACCCTCGGCTCCCCTTTCTAAACTCCCGATCCCCGAGATGGCGATATGGGTCGGGCCCCCTTTCTGAACTCCCAATCCCCTAGATGGAAAGATGGGTCGGGCCCCCTTTCTGGTCGATTCTCTCTACATGTAACCGTCGGCTAGAGCCCAGGCAATAACGCCTCTCGCAACTCGTGGCTTCGCGAGCTGGAGTATCGAACTTTCAGATTCTTCCCTCGCGAAGTCCCAAGATGCAATGGTCAGCGAAGGTTGACCCCCTCTAGGCACTTTTTTGAAACTCGCAATCTCATGCAATTAAAAGACATGGTCCACCCTCCGAACTTACGAACCCCGAGTTTGAGAAAAAACTACTGCGCTTGAACTGCTTGCGATCAACGACCCTCGTAACTTCGTGAGTGCCTCCTGAAGGATTCTGACCGTTGAATTCCTTAAAAATTTAAATGCTATACTTGACGTGACTCGATTAATCTGCAATTACCCATCAATCATTGCTCTTCTCTGTTGATGAATTCTTGCCATAGAAGAATGAAGTGCCCACTCGCTTGATTTAAGCCCTAAATGGATTTCTCCTGTGAGCTACGCCCAATGCTCCTCACACCATTTGAAATCTTGAATACTCTTGTGCCCCTTACAAGAAATGTCAGTAACACTACCTACAAGCCCGCCCTTGGACTTCTTTCTCTTACCGATACCTTCTTTAATTAATAAGAATGCATAAGATACAAGATTTAGCGAGATGCACAACAATATCCAGCAAGCATGCATAATCTAAGATTTAGTTAAACAATAATTACAATACACAGCAGAATGCATTCATACACAGATAATAATATCAAAACAAAGAGCACTTATATTTATAAAAGGTGACACCATTTGGCTATAGACCAAGGACGTTCCACCGAACCGTAGACATCACTGCTCCAAATCTCAATAGTAGTGTCACCCCCGAGCTAGGGCTATGAATCCACGAGGATGGTTCCAAAGTGTACTTGGGTTCCCAAACCAGTCATCTCTCAGGCTCTCACAGGTTTCCCAGCACACACAACAATCCAAGTACCCATCTCTCCTCCACCCAGCCTGTACCACCCCAAGAGAATGAACCTCCAACCTTCTCTACCACGTAGTCCCTCAAGTAGTCCTTCTCCTTTTTCCAGGGCCTCCAGAACAGATGGTCCAGAATCTCAATGCTGGGACTCTCAGGACTCACAATTTTGAGAAAAACAAGGCACAAGTCAATGTATTTCATACATGCAGGCCCCAGGTCATGGCTAGATTGCACCAGTGACCATTACAACCAATTATCATGTGGATAATTCTCAACAGTTCCTTTCCCTTTTCCAAGCCAAGATGCAGGTGAGGATGGATCAATGAATGGGTGACTGAGTGCATGAAAGTGTTTTAGGGAAATGAATGAACGTACAGCAAAATCGGCGAACAAGCCATCAGTTGAACCCCCCCATCAGACTAGAGGTGGGTTTATGTAACTTCATGGGGAATCAAGAACCTTTTGGCCTTCCCCAAGAAGATCACGTAATTGATCCCCTCCCTTAGGAAAAAGGGTATTTAACATAGGAATAAACACTTATCCCCTCAAGCCCCCTCTCTTGTGGAATCATAGCCCCCTATAACTCTAGTCCTTGTCTGTCTAGCAACTAGCGATGTATCTATTATTAATAATGATAGAAAACATTACATGTATTGGGAATAATGGTCTTTTGATAATTGTTTGGGCACCCTAGCCTCTCAGTATTGTAACAATAAATTATTTAAAATGAGGGTTCAAAACCTGGGGTGTTACATCCGCTCCCCCTTATTTTGACACTATCCTCAGTGCATATACAAAATAGAGATCAATATCTCAAATTTATTCAAAAAGTTGTGGGTACTCTGCCCACATGGAATATTCATGCTCCCAGGTAGCATCTTCAGGACCGTAGCAAGTCCACTAAACTTTTACCAACTCTATAACTCGATTCTGGAGAATTTTTACCTTTTTGTCCAATACCCGTACTTGTTGAACCTTAAAGTCTCCATCCGTCTCTACCTAAATCAGATACCAATCAATAACATGGTTAGGGTCATTTACATATTTCTTTATTAAAGATACATGAAATACATTATCCACATTCATGGAAGTAGGCAATGCAAGCATGTATGCAACTGGCTCTATTTTGTCCAATAGTTCAAATGGACCATAGAATTTGGCTGGCATCTTTGTACAACTATCGAATTTCAAAGAGATTTTCTTGGGATTCACTTTCAAAAGTACATGTTCCCCTATTTTAAATTCTCTAGCTGTCATGTTCTTGTCTGCATAAACTTTCTGTCTATCCTGAGTTGCCTTTAAATTCTTCTTGATCTTAACCACCTGGTCTTCCATGTCCTTGAGCAATTCCAGCCCATGTACCACTCTATTTGTTGGGTTGTCCCAACTTATTAGAGTATCACATTTCCTACCATACAAGGCTTCAAATGGGCTCATTCTTAATGAAGCTTGATACCCATTATTATATGCAAACTCAACCAAGTGTAAGTAATCTTACCACTTAGATGGCTTATCCATCACATACATTCTCAACATATCTTAAATTATTCGATTGACTCTCTCTGTTTTCCCATCTGTCTGGGGATGATATGTTGTGATAAAGTTTATATTTGTGACAAATATTTTAAACAATCCCCTCCATAAATTGGAAGTAAACTTTGTATCTTTGTCTGAGACGATTGTCCTAGGTATCCCATGCAACCTAGTAATTTCCTTCATGAAAATTTCTACAATATTATCCGTTGTATACGTTGTCTTCACATGCACAAAATGAGAAGCCTTTGTTCATTTGTCAACCACCACCATGATTGAATCATGTTTCTTATTCATTCTGGGTAATCCTGTGATGAAATCAATGGTGATCAATTCCCATTTCTTCTCTGGTATTGGAAATGGTTGCAACAAACCCACTGGGTGCCTATGCTCAGCCTTCACCTTATGACATTCCATACATCAAGAGATGTAATCAACAACATCCTTCTTCATTCTCAGCCAAAATAACTAGCTTCTTACTGCTGTAATTTTTTTTTGGTAACCAGGATGTCTAGCATAAGGAACATCATGCATTTCCTTCAATACCAAATTCCTTAGTTCTCCGGAGATAGGAACATAGATTCTATTTTTATGCATGAGTAATCCATCTTCCTTTATCTCATACTCCTTTATTTTATATTGTACATCTCCTTGCTGTAAGTTTTCCTTTACCTATAAGTAATGTTGGTCTCTTCAATTCTGACTAATGCATACTGACAGTAGTAGCATGCATGAGATGCACTCTTCTAATAAGCACATTGGAAACTTTATTCTCCTTTCCTTTTATATTCTTGATATCGAAGTCATATTCACTTAAAAATTCCAGCTGTCTTGTTTACCTGGAATTCAAGGTCGGTTCTTCAAAATGATACTTCAGGCCAATGTGGTTTGTCCTTAATTTGAATTTCTTCCCCATGAGATAATGCCTCCACATCCTCAAGGCATGAACAATGGAAACAAGTTCCACGTCATGCATGTCATAGTTCCTCTCATGTTCCTTAATCTTTCTGGACTCATATCCAATGACATGTCCATTTTGTGTGAGGACTCCCCCAAGTCCTTCCTTACATGTGTCTGTACATACCACAAAACTTTCATTTGGGTCAACAATCTTTAACATAGTTGCACTAGTAAGTAATTCCTTCAACAGATTAAAATTATTTTCACACTTGAGTGTCCATTCAAATTTAGTTCCCTTCTTTTGCAAAGAAGTGATGGGATGAGCAATATTAGAGAACCCTACTATGAACCTTCTATAGTAGCCATCTAATCCCATAAAATATCTGACTTCTGACGCATTTCTAGGTGTTGGCCATCCTCTAATGGCTTCAATCTTCTCTAGATCTACTACTATGCCCTGCTCTGAAATAATGTGTCCCAAGTAATTGATCTACTTTTTATAAAAATAACACTTACTCAACTTGGCATACAACTGATGTTCTCTCAGTACTTTCAATACTAGTCTTAAGTGATGTTCATGCTCCTCTTCAGACTTAGAATAGATAAGTATGTCATCGAAGAATACTATGACAAACTTATCCAAATCATTTCTGAATATTCCATTCATTAAGAACATGAAGACAATTGGTGCATTGGTCAGTCCAAATGGCACCACTACAAACTCATAATGCCCATACCTAGTCCTAAAGGTTGTCTTATGAATATCTTCTTCCTTGATTCTTACCTGATGGTATCCTTCCCTCAGGTCAATCTTTGAAAACATATTTTCTCCTCTTATCTGATCAAAGAGGTCATCAATTCGGGGTAGAGGATACTTGTTCTTTATAGTGTACTTGTTCAGCTGTTGGAAGTCAATAAACATCCTCAAGGTTCCATCCTTCTTTTTGAAAAAAAGTACTGGTGCTCCCCAAGGTGAAACACTTGGACGTATGTACCCCTTCTTCAGAAATTCCTCCAACTGCATTTGTGATTATTTTAAATTTGGTGTGCTCATTTTGTAAGGTGTTTTTGACACTGGGGCAGCTCCTGGCACTAAATCAATTGAGAAATCTATCTCCCTTCTTGGTGGCAATCTAGGTATTTCTTGGAATACATCTTCAAATTTCTGTAATATTGAGACATCTTCAAGGATTGGCCCTTTTGTATTATCTGGCTCTTCCACAAGAGCTTCATACAATTAACATCCTTTCCTAAAACATCTTTTTAGCTGTAAGGCTGAAATCTCCCTTATAGAGATGGGTCTTGGAACTCCTTTCACAGTGCTCTGTTTTCCATTTCCA